>VMDO01004381.1:0-126515 GCA_007922755.1 Pedetes capensis
AACTGAGGACTTCATTTTTCATAGTACCTTACTGAGTTTTTCTGTCATTTTTGTAAGCATCCATTAGCTTAATTCTTATTTTTTATTTAAAAAAATAATTTTGATTATTTTGTTCATGCTTATAACTAATAATAACATCTACAATATGTTAAGTATTTATAATGTGCTAAGTACTGTGCCAAGCACATTCAAATTACTTGATTGACACTCGTTGGGCTAGTCTTGGAACCCAGTCATGATTTATAATTAACTTTCAGTGGGAAATTGGATCTAATTTTTCAAGCATAGACTTACAAATGAAGTTTCTAAGCATAAAGTAAGAGGAGAACTGTCTGAACTTGGTGACCACAACTTTTAAGGAATGGAAATCTATGTAGTAGGACAAATTCAATCAAATTAGAATAACTTATATGTGTAGGAGAATATTGAAGCTCTTTCATGTTTTATCTCCATACATATTCTTGGCATTTAAAGATATCACCACTGACAGCACTTTCCTTAGTATATTTACAAAGCTACAAAGTCTGATGCATGCATGACTTGCAGTTACTTTCCTAGTAAGCATTACCCATGTGAATTCCATCTGTGGACTCTGGTGTGGCAAAGTGCCTTGTTAGCAAAGACTCTACCCTCTATGCTAAAGGTTGCCTTTGCCCATTAGGCACATCATATCTGCTGCTGATGCTGTGTCTATGCAAGCTGCCTTGACATGATTCAATGGGACTTTGTTAACACTTGGCTAACTCTTTCTTTGACTCACCAGAAGTTAGTTTATCATAGGAAAGTTATTTTGATGAAGAACTCAGAATATCTTAGTATTATGACAAGATGGCAACTTATTTTTCTGAAATTACAAGGTGGATATAACAGATGTCTAGTTTTTCCCAGCCTAGCATCTATTTACCTACGCTGGGGCAAAACTAACCTCTTCAAGTAATTCAGTTGAGGCCCATGCTTCAGCTGGAGCTGAACTATCCTTAGGAGCTAGTGGTTGGTACATACAGTTGAGTAATATATGCCCCGGCTATAGACATCAGTTCAAGAGTAGGCCTATGATTGAAGCAGACTGATCACAACCATAAATATCAGGCTAGGACCTTCTGCTGGACCCACTGGGAAAGAGAAATTCACTTTTTTTCTGGGGTTCCTAAGTCTAAATCTATTTATAGTTCTTTTGCTACACACTTGAAGTCAGCTTGAGAATGATGGCAACATAAGGGAAAGCCAAGCTGGAAGATGAAAAGTATATGAATTATGTTGTTTGAGTACCCAGATCTAGCTGTTTCTTTATTTTCTTTATTTACTTATTTACTTATATATTTGTTTGAGATATGGTCTCTTTATGTATCCCCTTCCCCCCTCCCCGCCCCGCACTGGCCTGGACCTCACTTTGTAGCCCAGGCTGGCCTCAGATTCTCTGCAATCCTTCTGCCTCTACTTCCCAAGTGTTGGGATTATAGGTAGGAACCACAATGCCTGGCTTAGATCTAGCTTTATCTGAATCTTGTAGAAACCCTTAACATTTTATACTACATTAGCTTAAGCTAGTTGACTTGATTTCTATCTTTTGCAACTAAAAGAATCTTGAATAACATAGTAGGGAGGACCACAAACCAAATTTCAAGAACTGTTATGTGGCTTTATTTGCCTTCCCAAGGATACAAACAGTCATACTGAGACTTCTCTTAATTAAGAAATCAAAAACATACCCCAAAGATCAGCAAATAGGCTGCTGATTGCTGGTGCTGTTTTGAAATTCTACTTTGCTGTCCTTTATTGTCTTCATAAATCTAAAGATGAAGACTAGGGAAATGCTGGTGCTATATCATGTCAGCTCTACAATTTTAAAACAAATCTTAGTATTTGATTGAAATGTATAATAATTGATAAATAAAAAATAAATCCTACTTGAAATACAAGGGAGTTCCCACACTTTTGAATGTAGTCTCTATTTTCTGGCTTTGTGATCATGGTCAAGTTACTTAATATGTCAGTCTCTGTTGCCTTAGATTTAGAATAGGAACAATAATACTCGTACCTAATGGGACTTTAAAAAACCAAACAGATTAAGTCAGGGAACAAGCTTAGAATCATGCCTGGGTATAAGTACTCAAAATACATTGATTATAACTTTTTTCTATTCCTTCTTTTCTTATTCCTCCTCTTCCTTCATCTTCTTCATTTTTTTAATTATGATTTTTATTCCTTGTCAATTTTAGGCATCACAACATTTGGCCCTGGAGAGGAACCCAGGATTCTCATCTGCTTTTCCAGTGATATTTGGACATGGATCTGGTGGCTCAAGGTACAAATGCAAAACTCTGGACTAGATCTTAGTATATTCAGTTCTTGTGAGTTAATGGTTACTGCAGAAAGCCAACAAAGTGTAACTGCTATACAAGGATTGTGTTCAATCTTGAAGCAATTTCCATTTTTATATGCTTACTTAGATGAGTTTGTACGATATGAAATCAATAAGAAGAGTACTGTGCTGGCAAGAAATCTTCCTGGTAAAAGACATTTTCTCAGACTGCATATGCCTTTAAAGATTATTGTTTAAAATTTTGTCTTTTTCGCTTCAAAGACATCAATAAAATTGTATTACAAGGAAGATACTGTTAGTTCTATAATATCCCTCATTCAGCTCTCTTGAAGCAGATATGCATGTCTTGTGTATATATAACTACATGTTATACTGCAAAACTAAGAGAAAGAGCATAAGATGTGAAATTGGTCAGAAAATCAGGGAAAGGTTGACCTTTCTGGTAAATTTTAAAGCTATTCTGTTTTAGGTAGTATTATACAATGTGTGCCTGCAGCGATAGCCTTGTGGCATCTGATCCCATCAGATCTCGGAAGCTAAGCAGGGTCGGGCCTGGTTAGTACCTGGATGAGAGACCACCTGGGAATGCCAGAAGCTGTAGGCTTGGGAGAAGGACCTGGCAACCCCCTCCCAAAAATCAATCTGCCATTGAAAACCCTATGAACAGCAGAGAAGCATAATAGTGTTTCCCCTGTTGTACAGAGGGTCGCTATGAGTTGGATACC
This sequence comes from Pedetes capensis, assembly GCA_007922755.1. Classification (NCBI taxonomy): domain Eukaryota; kingdom Metazoa; phylum Chordata; class Mammalia; order Rodentia; family Pedetidae; genus Pedetes; species Pedetes capensis. Next base: position 3,049 of record VMDO01004381.1, read on the forward strand.
AACTCGACGGCACCTAACAACAACAACAGAGAAAGGGAAGGCCAGTTTGAAAGAGTGACAAATTTAACATGAAGAACCTGGATTTTCTCCTGTTGTTCTTAAATACTTAAGTTGAAAGGTCACTGAACAAGCGAGAAGGAGCCATGTGTAAGTGAATAGTTCATATAAAATCCTTGATATTTTACATTTATTATAAAAACATGGTTGAGAGGACCAAGAGTAAGAAAACAGCAGCCTTTGAATGCCTAGGAGAAAAAAAATCACAAACCCTACATTAAGATCACCGAATTCACCATTAGAAAACTCTGACTCATTCAGAGTCTGCTCACTCTTACTTTAGATAATATCCAGTTTCCCTCTCCACTGCAGATTAGAAACAAGAAATTAAAAGGAGTAGCTTCTAGACTCAGGCATTCTGACAGTTGTAATATGTAGTAGCTGACAGCCTATCAATGAAAAAGGAGACAGAAAATGTATTAAAAGTAGGTATAAATTGAGAGTCTAATTGCCTATAACTACATAGTCTTTATCATGTATTGGGGAGCTGGCCAAATACTTCCACTTATTAGTCTCTGTTTGAGCACCAACATGCTTGATATTTCTAAGTAAGCTGTTATCTGCTCTGAGAAAATATATGTTTCTCCTTCAGTTCATAGAAGAAAATAATATTATTAATATCCCTTCCATGTTCTTCCTGTCATCTTGTCTTACATCTGGTAAAAAGGAAATGACAACTACTCAGTCAGAGATGACAGAGAAGCTCAGGATGTCTAGTGATTTGAGAAAAATTGCTTGCTCTTTGTTGTATATACCTTTGTTTCTCCTCAGACAAGTCTTTGTGTAAAGATGTCTGGACATTGTCAGGTTATATTGGAGTGGATAGGGAAAAGTAATTCCTTCATTATTAACATACATCTGTGCAAGGATTTAAAGGAAAGTGGGGCTCAAAGATTCAGTTACATACACAGTATTTGAGGTAACAAGTCTACCTGTAGATTTTAAATGGTTTCAGTCATTTTTTTCAGACAGAGCCTTTCTTGTTTCAGACATATCAGATATGTGACTAACGTTATTGTTGTTAGGTGCCATCAAGTTGGTGTCCTACCCATAGTGACGCTATATACAACAGATGAAACACTATTGTCAATGCTTCTCTGCTATTCATAGGGTTTTCAATGGCAGATTGTTGAGTTTTTTTGTGGATGGAGTGGGCTGCCCAGTCCTTCTTCCAAGCCTACAGCACCTTGTGTTCCCAGGAGGTCTCCCATTCAAGTACTAACCAGGCCCCACCCTGCTTAGCTTCTGAGATCTGAAGGATTAAACACCACAGTGGTATGCCTGCAGGCAATGTGATTAATACAGTGCCACAGCCATTTCTAACCATATTGTCTGACAAGGTCCAGATATGGGGAAGAGGGGTTCGAGGAACTCATTTTCCAATAAATGGATGGGGATGAAGAAAAGGAAAATGTGCTTTTTGCTTTCTAGGAATAGGATTACTGCTTCTAATTATTATGATTACTTTATGTTTAGGACTAATACTCATAACTAATATTGTATTAAACTCTAATGAGACAAATGCTGAAAGTATGACATGACTGAGGGAATTTGTAAATGAATTAGAAGTAATGACCACCAATTGTAAAGGTTATGTGGACAATATTTTAGTTAAAGCTGACCAGCAACTTCCACCCTGGAACTCAAACATTAAGTGATTTATGCTTCAGCTGCAACAGGCTGAGTTGTTAGCTCCTAATTGGATTGAAGTGGCCCAATTTATGATAGCTAAGGTTTACAAAGAAAGTATAGAGCAATTAAAAGAAGACACAGGCCTGTTCCCTCAGTACAAAAGTCTCCCTGACAATTTATGGTTCCCAGCTGGGGAAAAGAGTAAATACACAAAATGAAGAGGTGCTTATCTATCTAAAGGCAGACCTTGGTTCCCAGTTAGAGAATGAGAGTAGAAGCTATTGTTCTGGTCAGCCTGACCCTCCACTACCTTACATAGAAACATATAAGGGGTTAAAATGATAAATAAGGATAGAGTCCAAAATATCCTATTATAGCTTATCATTTATGAAAAGCCTAGGAAGAGATAGACCTTCCAGGTGCTTATTATCTTTACACAGAAAAGTTTATGCTTTAAACCATGGGCTATTATGACTATTAGGTGTGTGTAAAACTGCACGTATTCTTACTACTTGCTTGACCTAAGCCTAAAAAAGACTGTATAAAAAGCTGAGCTATCCGAATAATAAACAGAACAGATTCACACTGCCTCCGAGCTGCTGTGTTTGCTGTTACCCACTCGCCGACTCCTCAACCCACCTTCAGGAAACCCTGGATCCTAGGCTGTAGCTGGACTGCAGCAATACAGCTCATTAATTATAGAAATTTTATATTTCTAATTTCAGAAGAACATCTTTTTATAAGTCTCTTATTCCCATTTTGATCTTTATGGGTTTTGTTGAAAGAAGTCTTTTTCAGTGTTTCTTGTCTGTTTTGAAACCACTCTAATGGAAAATTTGTTTTGTTTTGTTTTGTATATCCCAGATGAAGGTTACTTTACTCTTATTGTAACCATTTGTTAATGAGTCACATAAACCACCTGGGTTGTTTTGACCCAAATTCTAGTTTTTTAAAAAAATCTCACAACTGGTTAACAATGGGTAAAGATGAACAAAATCCTTTCAGGAAATAAAACATGTATCATTAATGGGATGTACCATCGATCTCCACTTTATTCATAGAACTTAGCAAAGGCTTCAAAGATATAAGTTGTTTGGTTGCAGCATGATGCTAATGATGTTATGGTCAAGAGTATTATTTCAGCCAAATTAGTCTTTTACTGAAGAAATTTCTGCTCTAAATACACAGTTTATATGCTCTTCAGTGAAAGCAGCTACCTCAATGATCTACGTGCTCCATAAAAAAGATAGAAAATGGAATGGCAGCTTCAGCACTGTGGGTGAAGTTTCAAAGTGAAGAGCTCACATTTCTATAAATGCAGGGTCAGTGTATCTCAAACTACAGTTATTTATTTATTTCCAAATAATCTCAGAAATTAAACATAATACTGCATTCAGTTTTGTGTTGACCTGGCACCTTTCCCTTCCTGGCAACTAACTAACCTACAAAATGACACAGAGCATCAATCTGTCATGATTTTATCACCTGTACTCCCACATCCTTTCCCACAGCTTATTATAAAGAGGAGTTAATTATAGATCTGGCTAACTACACAAAGATGACACATATAACATATAAAAAGCTTTCTATTGCCAGATAAATGCTTTCCCTGCTGTAATTATATTGAATAGTAATTAGTGATATACAAGGATGGCTAGTAACAGGTCTGATTTCCAGTGGATTATACTAAGGTTGTGCCTTAGAATCTGCCTCTTATTTCAATGCAGTGGCACAAATTTGAATCAGGTAAAACTTCTATAGATGACATATCTTATGGAACTAAAAACTTACGTTTTATGACTCAAAAGGGCAAATGATTTGTATTTACTATATTTTATGTTTAAAATACATTAAGTCACAGGATAATACTGGCATTTGGCATTCTGCTAATTTAATATAAGGAAATTTCTGATAGTTCCTCATTTATTTGCTACTACTTTCTGTTGGATAATATGTAACTCATAGGTTCTAGAGGAGATTTGAAAGTTTGAAAGGAAAATGTTATGTAATAGGAAAGATTTGAAAAAATAATTCAGAATTTTAATCTGCCATAATTACAAACAGCTATTGGGATCCTATCAATTTTTAGAAATCTATTGGAGAGTAACTGTTTTTAGCTATAGTACTCAGATCATTTGTGTGCTCACTTTCTGTTCAGATATTGTTCAATTGTACCTTTATTCTTTATGTATAGAGGACGATGATTCAACCATTGCAAAGAGCAAGTTTATTATAACATGAATTTTTAGTGTGGTCACACATTAATGAAAGCTCTGTCAAAGAAAATTTATATACCTCATTAAGAAACATACCTATTTGCATAAGAACATTCTGTTAGTAAGTTTGAATATCCTATTGGCATTATTCCATTTTTAGAAATTTACATTTAATATAATACATGTATATATGAGGCATGAAAAGTATATCACCTGTACTCATTACTCATGCCAACAGCGATTGAAACATTATTACCAACATTTTTTATATCCATGTAGAGATATCCTACACATATGCAAGCATATAAAATAACTATCCACTTTTAAACAACAATGGCAGCATAATATAAATATGTATATGTATAAATGGTTTTATACCTTGCTTTTTCAAATAATAGTATATCTTGGAAATCTCTTCATATTCTGTGATTTTATTGCTCATTATGGACCAATAAGGCTTTCTATCTTGCTTATCATTGTGTCCTACAGAGCCCAGAGCTATGCTTGACACATGATGTTGTTGTTGTTAGGTGCCATCAAGTCAGTATCCAACTCATAGCAACCCTAGGTACAACAGGCGAAACACTTTGTTGGTACTCTCTGCTATTCATAGCGTATTCAGTGGCAGATTGAGTTTGGGGAGCAGGATGCAGGGTCCTTCTCCTGAGCCTACAGTATCTGGTGTTCAAAGGTGGTCTCCCATCCAAGTACTAACCAGGCCCAACCCTGCTTAGCTTCCAAGATCTGACGGGATTGGATGCCACAGTGCTACGGCTGCAGGCTGACATATTATAGGTGCTCAATGAATACTTGCTTACTGAATGAATGAATTTAATAAATATTTATTAAATATCTACATTAGCTCCTACATTGAGCTTGCCCTAAAATTAAAGTATACATTCAAATTTTAGTTTTTATCCTATTAAATATGATGTATCCTATATGATAGAATTTTAGAATCAAAGCAATATGATATACATAATATGTGCTATCACTGGTTCTGACAAAATAAGTAAAATAATTAGTATCTGCTGGAATCAGATTGCAGGAGGTCAAAGGGATCTGAGCAATTATGGGTCTAGGATCCTTGATTCACAAATAAAGAGAATTCAGCACAAGAGGACAAAACTTGAATTAAAAAATGAAATCTCAGGGCCAGGCATGGTGATGCATGCCTCCCAGTGGCTTGGGAGGCGGAGGTAGGAGGATCTCAAATTCGAGACCAGAGGCAGTCTGTATAACTTAGCGAGACCCTGTATCAAAAAGTAAAAAACAAAAAACAAAAAACAAAAAACAAAAAACAGCTGGGGGCACAGCTCAGTGGTCCAGCCCTTGTAAACAAAGCATGCAGGTGCAAGGCCCTGGGTTCAACCCCCAATACCGCCAAAAAAAAAAAAAAAAAAAAAAAAATTCTCCTGACTCAGGTACTTTCTACCACATTAATTGACCTCACAAATACCTACTGTGTGTTCCACAGTATTCCACAGTTTGTATTCTACAAACCACTGTGAAAATGTAAAGGTATAAAGCAAACTCTCTGTCCTCAGGGACTTTATTTAAGAAGACAAGTCTAGCACATGTGAGCCATTATGGAATATCTGAAGATAGCACAGTTCTAGGGATGATGATATACAGTAAAACGATTTAGCAATAGTCAAGGAAAAGTTCCATGGGAGCCAAGAACTTCATCCAGACCATGAAGGATGACCTCATTTGGAAGGGAAATTTTGTAGAAATATTACAGATGAAGAGACCACAGGGAGAAAATATGAGAGTAAGCATGAATCTTTGTGAGCCAGAAAAAAGGGAAGTGGATGTCAGATGGATATCAGCCAACAGCAGAGAATACCAGAAAGATGACTAAGTTTTATTGACTGTGCAAAGGCATTTGACTATGTAGATCCTAACAAACTGCAAAGAATGGGAACACAAGAGCACTTAATTGTACCCATGAGGAACCCATACATGGACCAGGAGGCAGTTGTTCAAACAGAACAAGGAAACACTGCCTGGTTTAAAATCAAGAAAGGTATGCAACAGGGATGTATCCGTACACCATCCCTCTTCAGCCTCTATGCTGAGTAAATAATCCATGAAGTGGGACTTGATGAAGAAGAATGCAACATCTTGATTGGAGGAAGATTTATTTACAATGTGTGTTATGCAGATGACATATCTCTGCTTGCTGAAAGTGAAGATTTGAAACATTTATTAATGAAGATCAAAGAACACAGCCTTCAGTATGGATTATTTCTCAATATCAGCAGAACAAAAATCCTTACAACTGGATCAGTACACAGTTTCATGATAAATGGAGAAAAAATTGAGGTTGTCCAAAATTTGGGCTTATTTGGTCCTATAATCAATACCCATGGAAACTGTAGTTAAGAAATCAAAAGATGCATTGTATTAGGAAAAGCTGTTGCAAAAGGCCTGTTAAAAATGTTGAAATGTAAAGATGTCACACTGAAGACAAAGGTGTGCCTGACTCATGCCATGGTCACATCACAGGCTTATAAAAGCTAGACATTGAATAAGAGAAACAGAAGAATTGGTACTGTTGAATTATGGTGTTGAAGATGAATATTGAATATACCATGGACTACCAAAAGAACCAACAGATCCATCCTAGAAGAAGTGCAACCTGAGTGCTCCTTGGAAGGGAGGAAGGCCTGATTGTGTCTTACATATTTGAGACATGTTCTCAGGAGGGACCAATCCTTGGAGAAGGAATCATGTTTGAGAGAGTGACAGGTTAGTGAAAAAAAGGAAGGCTTTCAAGTAGATAGATTGACAAAGTGCCTGCAACAATGGGCTTCAACATAAAAGACTGTGTTCTTGGCACAGTGTCAGGGAGTGTTTCATTCTGTTGTACATAGAGTTGCTATGAATCAGTCCCTACCCAATAACACCTAACAACAACAACAACAACAAGATACAAAACTGCTCAAGTCCCTCTTAGGCTTAAAATGTTATATATTTCAGGGCCATTATTCTGCCTACCAAAGAAGAAATGTTGCTAACAATGAAATTTTTCTATAATACATGAAAGTCCAGATTTCTGGGTTCTTTTGAGAAATAAGGATGTTCTGACCTCCATGTGACTCCTATAGGCCAACACCCTGAAGTGGCCTGCATTCATTCTCCAGTCACCTCAATGCCTCTAATTCCCACTTCCCTGCATTCAGCCTCATTTTCTCATCTGCTCTTACTGCTTGGTGCCTGGAGACCCTAGAGTTTATTACCCATGTCCTACAATATTTATGCATTTTCATAGTTTTCCACTCTCACAGCTATTCATCCTCTCCTCCTAGAGGTCATTCTCTTATTCTCCCTCCTCTGAAATTACCTCAACACTCTTACTCATCCTTCAAGAACTAGTGAAACAAAAATAGGCCCAAAGACATCTGGAACAGAATAGAAGACCCAGAAATACCTCAACACACCTATAGCCACCTGATTTTCAACAAAGGAGCAAAGCAAGTAAACTGGAAAAAGAACAGCCTCTTCAACAAATGGTTCTGGGAAACATGGTCATCTGCATGCAGAAAAATGAAAGCTGACCCGCATCTCTCAATATACACGAGAGTTAACTCAAAATGGATAAAAGATCTCAACATAAAACCAGAAACTTTAAAACTTATAGAAGGTAAGATAGGCAATACACTCCATCATATAGGCATAGGAAAGTATTTCCTTAATAGGACTCCAATTGCTCAAGAAATTGCAACAAGAATAAATGGAGTTACATGAAATTAAGAAGCTTCTGTACAGCAAAAGAAACAATTAACAGAGTCAAGGAAACCCCCACGGAATGGGAAAAAATCTTCGCATCCTATACATCAGACAAAGGTCTAATTACCAGAATTTATAAAGAACTCAAGAAAAAACCTCCCAAGAAAACAAATAACCCAATACACAAATGGGCAAAGGAACTGAGTAGACAGTTTTCTAATGAAGAAGTCCATAAAGCCATGAAACACATGAAAAAATGCTCAATATCCCTAGCCATTAGGGAAATGCAAATTAAAACAACTCTGAGATTTCACCTTACACCAGTAAGAATGGCCAAGATCAATAAAAAAAAAATAACAACAAATGCTGGCGAGGTTGCAAAGAAAAGGGAACACTCTTACATTGTTGGTGGCATTGTAAATTGGTCCAACCACTGTGTAAATCAATATGGAGGTATCTTAAAAAACTAAAAATATCTACCATATGACCCAGCTATAACACTATTGGGAATTTACCCAAAGGGAGATGTGTCATCATACCACAGAGACACCTGCATCTCCATGTTCAATGCAGCACTTTTCACAATAGCAAAGATATGGAATCAACCAAAGTGACCTTCAACAGAAGAATAGATAAAAAAGCTATGGTAAATATACACAATGGAATACTACTCAGCAATCCAAAAAATGAAATAAGGCCATTGGCAGCAAAATGGATGGAATTGGAGAAAATTATTGTAAGTGAATGAACACAAGCTCAGAAAGAGAAACATAAAATGTTCTCACTCATATGTGGGACCTGAATCAAAATTATAAGAAGGGAAAAATCCGATACAAAGGTTGGATCATAATAAAAGAAAAAAAGCTAAGAATGGTATTATTATAGATGGTCTAGAAAATGCATGTAAGAGTTCTGACAAGGTAAAAAGACAGTTCACTACAGAAAAAGTTTCTATCTTAAACATAACTGGAACCCAAGGATATATAGAAAAATATTACCATAAAAGACAAGTAAATGATAGAGAAGTCTTTGATTCGGGGGAGTGGGATGGGGGAAGGAAGTGCACAAGAGGGTAAGGGGGAACCTATATGAATAATGTACAACAAAATGCATGTATGGAAATGTCACAATGAAAGCATGTCAGAATGAATCACATTAAGGTGTACGTTAAAAATTTCCAATAATCAAAAAAGAACTAGTGAAAGTACTCCTCCTCTGGAAACCTCTACATCAGCTGTCTGAATGGGATACTACCAGTGTTTCAATATTCAGCCCACTTTATCTGTCACCTTCTTGGAGGAAGAGTTTGACAAGTTTTATCTCTGATTTTTAGCACAATAGCTATAGTTGGAACTCCACTAAATGCTTGCTGAATGTATATACACCGTAGATGAAAGAGGTGATACTATTTATGAGGGCATTTATTGTGAGTAAAAAGGTGCTATTAAAAGAAGAGTTTTCATCTATAAAAGAGAACAATTTATATGTTCCACTATTTGCAGCTTTCTTGAAACAAAAGATGGGACCAGATACCTCTAGATGTGAAAAGATTTGGTTCCAGGGAAAATATTAGAGAATATGGAGAGGAGCTAGGCCAGATTCAGGAGGAGTGGGGAGCTTGGAAGCTGCAGAGCCAGATCTTGGGGTTTTCCTTTGTCCCGTAGGGCCTAGTCGGACTCTGCTTTGAATGAAGGGCAGATCTACAAATAATAATTTCAGAGGGTTTAACATCCAGTATCATTTCACTTCTAGCATGGCTAAAGTGCTATAAAGAAGTACAATTTAAGGGGTGAAATTGATAAAATCTTCTGGAAAATGCAGAGGAGATGGAAAGCTTACCTGAATCATGAATTATTCATGCTTCACTGGAGAACAATGAGGCAGAACTTTGGCTTTTATTACTGCTTCTGATATAAAGTGATTAGTTTTAATTTTAGATGATTGTACATGCTTACATAATACACTAAATTCTATTTGGATAGTAATATTTTTGTTTTGACCATTCCAATTTGAGACAATTCACTTGAGGTTATGGAATTGTTTCCTTCTAATGAGTGAATTAGAGTTGAATATTAAGATATATGGAAGACATCTTTCCAGTCCTCTCAGTTAATCAAATAAAGTACTTTTTGTTTCTAATGCAGAACCAGAGATGAATGAATCTTTGAACTAAAATTAGATTAAAATGACACAGTCATCTAAACAACAGAAATATATATGCCCTTTGCTCATATTTATTACAACAGAACATGATTTTTTTTTCTGCTATTTGTCATAAAGGTACTGGCTATACCCTGACAGGTAAATTGAACTTAAGTTATAAGTCTAATCCTTTAAGTTGGCAAAAGTAGTTTAGCTAGTTCCCCACAACTAGAAATATTAGCTGTGATGAATGGAATACAAAAAATTAAATATCAAAGTTGTTCATCATAATCACATGAATTTAGCCATAGATACCTTGCTTGATTGTGGCTAAACAGTAGTAACCAGAGAAGTTTTAAATCCAGAATTTCTTTGGCTAAGTACATACTCTGCTTGTTTCCAAGCTATAGGGAAGAATAGTTGTGTTTCCCTTGTGAAACTTATTTTAAACTTTTGGCACTTTTATTCATACTAAAGGAGTTTCAGTCACATTATTATCATGCAGTCCTAAAAATAAAGTTTTTCTCAGCAGAGAAAATGACAGTTTCTCCTATGATCCATTGTCCAGCAATGTACCTTCTAATGCTACAGGAAAAATCAAAAGAATGGCTGTTATAATTTAAAAGACAACCAAGTGAATTATTTTTCAATTAACCAAAAGGGATCAATAGACATTTAACATTAAAAATCCTGATGTTAGTATTAAAGTGATGGTAACCTTTAACCTCATGATTAAAACCAAATTTTAATTTTCAAGCAATTAAAAAACAACATGTGCAAATACCCTTTAACCCCTGGTGATCACAGACTGTGCAGGCTTCTCTCAGGATGGAATAATTCTCATGAAGAATGTTTTTTCCACAAATTCTTGTGATAGTCTACATGTGAAAAAAAGCTTTAGCTTCTACATTTTTTAATGTAGAAAGATTTAAAATATTTCCAAAAATGATCTTTCACCTTGACAATATGCATTTTGAACTTAAAAAGGTATAATTCGTCCAATCAGCATTGTGGAAATAATTATATACCAAACATATTGTTCATGCTGGGATCACCTGTTAACATGTCTGCCATTTTTTCCCCAAATAAATAAGAAACCCAGACCCTAACATTTGAAGATGATTGTTGTGACTTAATTGTACTTGTCATATGAAGAAAAGATGAAACCAATTCAGGAAAGCTGAGATATAATATTCTCTCTCAAATTATAAGAATGAAGACCCATCCTTACAAACTCTGCCAAGTAACATGTCTTAAAAACCCTTTTTGTATAGGGCAGCAATCAGCAACCTATACTTTTTAGGGCCTACAGGGACCTTTTCAACTGCCTTCATCCTGCTTATAGTGGCACATCTGCTCCTTATGTGATCCTGACACTTGGAGTGCATTTTCTGACAGCACCAAATGGAGTGCTGTCTCCTTCCTGTTTCAAGAGTTGCCATGGTGATATCCTTCCCATATGCTTCCTAAGAAGTAATAGCTTCCCCCACCAGTCAGAGTAAAAGGTCCACCACCTGCTTGTCCCTCCCCCAACAGGCTGGCTTTAGTCATAACACAGTTTCTTCTTCCTTACATTTCCACTCCCATAGTTGGAAGATCTAAGCCCAATCAGAAGATGAATGAATGGTCTCTAGGATGGTGCTTCTGAAAGGTCAATAGCACTTACTTAAGAAATTAGATTTTATCAGCTCATTCCATGGATCTTTCCTTTACCTTTGACATTTTTTGCTTTACCATCTGATGTCTCATTTTCTCTGAGAGATGAAATTCAATGGTAACATTTACTTCTTCTCAGTATCGTTTCTAAGAATATTGCTGTTGTTTGCTAACTACATGATAATTCCTGAAAGAAAAGAGCTATATGCTTGTGAAAGGCATGACACATTTTCTTTTTAGTATTTGTGAAGAGATTTACCAAATTGAATGGCTCTTGGAATAAAAACGAACAACTCTTTACCTGGAAAAGAAAACCAGAAAAAAAACTGTGTGAAAGCATTCTATTCTTCTGAACCTTCAAAAATTCACTGAAAGTTCAGTTTTAGGCTTTAGAAGGGATTACAATGTAGAATGAGAGAAAGTGGCCATGCTTAGTTTGGTGGGTTTTAGTTAAAAGTTACTCTTTACCTTTAAAAAATGATTTTTATTATAATTATTTTATAATATGACCTGAAGAGAAACCCCTCTTTCCTAGCTAGAAGAGTTTTGGTAGTGACAACAAATCCATAAACTATAACATGTGGAAACATGCAAAGGGCTTATAATTAATCTAGTGGCTTCAGTATCTTGTAGTATCTAATAACAAGAGACTCTGAGAGACTTTAACAATCCATGAAAGAGGGACCATATGTCTATTAACTACCTAAGGAAATATATTACTTTAACAACACCTTAAAATTCAGTAACTCTAAAATATTGCATTGTATTCTTGCTCTAAAAAAATCTCAATTTTAAATTTGTTGGAGATAAAAAAATGCCAAGAAGAGGCAACACTCATTCCCTATATAGACATTCCTTAATTCTATAAACATTTATTGAGTAACTAGTATAAGCAAAGCACTATTAATTCATTAAATAATACATTATTCTTTAAAGGGAAACTCAGATGAGGGAAAATTGATATATATCCAAATACTTCAGCCGGATAACTATTTATGTCAAGTAATGTATAAGCTTCTCAGAAAACAAAGTGGTTAATGTTTGTGAGACATTGCTAGTATTAATTCTATAACAAATAATTCTCTACAGACTTTTCATTCTATATCATTTCTGTACACCTATCAGAGATGATGCTGTGGGCTTCCTGAAAGGCCTCTGCATAGGACCACAGACTGTCATGTTCATAGTACACCGAAGAGTCTGGCAGTACACCACCTATGTAGATCATGTGTGGTGGCCCTATACCTAGCACGTGCTGACCCTCAACTTGTTGAAAGAATATATGAGTGAATGTATTGTACACAGATTATGGAATAAATAACTCCATAGATAGAAGAAAGAGGGGAAGCTGTGGAAGCAGCACAGGTTGTCTATTTTCAAGAAGTGCTTTACATAATAGTAGGGAAAAACATTTATAATAGCAACAAATATTTAACAATAAAGTAATAAGCACTATCCAAGACTCATACAAGATAAAATTTAAAACACTGCTGAAGAACACAAACACTGACTTGACAAGTTCAAATTATAGCCTCTATTCTTGAATTGGAAAACTCATGACATGTTCCTGACAGGAATTATTAATTTAATGCAGCCCTAATAAAAACACCTTTATTGTACAATGGGGGCTTGCATGTTGCTGTGATGCTGATAGCTATGCCACCAATATTTCAGATACCAGCAGGGCCACCCATGGTGGACAGATTTCAGCTGAGCTTCCATACTAAGACAGAGTAGGGAGAAGCACCTGGCAGCCCACTCTCAAAACAATCAGCCATTGAAAACCCTATGAATAAAAGAAATACACTATCATATAGTGCCAGAAAATGAGCTCCCTAGGTTGGAAGGCATTCAAGGAACAACTGGGAAAGGGTTGCCTCCTCAAAGAAGAGTTGACCTTAATGAGGGAAATAGAGTAAAGCCCCTGTGACCTCCTTTTGCTAATATGGGACAATTCAAAATGAGAAGAAACATAGTGACTGCAACACTGGACTTAAACGTAAAAAGATTGTGTACATGACACAGTGTTGGGTAGTGTTTTGTTCTGTTTTACATAGGATTGCCATGAGTCAAATCCAACTTGATGGCACCTAACAACAACAAACAATAAAACACCAACAAGCTTTGATATTGAGTGAGATGAGTTTATAATAAAACTTGTATGCAAAAACAAACATTCAAGAATTTCCAGGAAAAAAAACACTAACAAAGAAAAGTATAACAAAGAATGGTTCTTAATAGTCACTAAAACCTTAGTTAATAATTACATAGTTAAATAAGCATGATGCTGATACATGAATAGACAGAAAGACAAGGGAAACTAAAAACAACAACAAACCCAGATAGAGATCCAAATTCATTCAGAAGTTTACTGTATAATAAAGGTGGAATCTCAGATTACTTACTCAAAAATGTATTTGGGTAGCTATTTGGGAAAATGTAAAATAATCTCACAATATACACAAGAATAAACTCCAGATTCTTCAGAGATCCAAATGTAAAATTCTAACAACTTAAATATCAAAAGAAATCATGAGTGAACACTTCTTTAATCTTAACATGAAAGGTTTCCAACTATGACACAAAATCCAGAGACAATTTAAAAAAGAGTGTTAAAGTCAATCATATAAAATAACAGGTTTTTTCATAACTTTAATGATATTCGTGCCCAAACCAGAACTTAATCATAAGGAAACGTTGTAGTTGTTGTTAGGTGCCATCAAGTGAATGTCTGACTCATAGCAATCCTACTTCCAGACAGGGGAAACAGTATTGTCAGTGCTTCTCTGCTAGTAATAGGGTTTTCAATGGCCAATTGTTTTTTGGGAGTAGGTTGCTGGGTCCTTCTCCCAAGGCTATGGCACCTGGTGTTCCCAGGCAATCTCCCATCCAAGTACTAACCAGGTCTGACCCTACTTAACTTCTGAGATCTGAAGGAATTGGATGCCACAGTAGTACAGCTGCAGGCAAGGAAACATTAGACAACCCAAAATTAAGCAACATTCTACAAAGTAACCAGCCTATAATATTTTTCTTTAAAGTGCCAAGATCATCACTGAAAGGATGGGTCTCTTCCACAATGAAGTAAATTGAAGGGATATGATTACTAAGTAGAACACATGATTCTGAACTTGAACTTGATCTTTTGTAAAGGACCTTATGAGTACCACTGGTAGACCTAAATTGGGTTTGAGGATTAGATAATGTTAGTTTCCTAAATTTGATGCTTGTGTTGTGATTATAAAGAAGATTAACTTTACTATAAGTACTGCACCTGCAGTTGTACCACTGTGGCATCCGATCCCATCAGATCTCAGAAGCTAGCAGGGTTGGGCCTGGTTAATACTTGGATGAGAGACCACCTGGGAACTCCAGGTGCTGTAGGCTTGGGAGAAGGACCTAGCAATCCACTCCCAAAAAACAATCAGCCATTGAAAACTCCGTGAATAGCAGAGAAGTACTAACAATACAGTTTTGCCTGTTGTAGGTAGGGTCACTATGAGTCAGACACCGACTCGGCAGCACCTAATAACAATACAATTATTGCATATTTTCTCTCACATGTAGAATCTAGAGGAGAAAAATGTAACATGAAAGTAGAAGGGAGACTATTAGAGAGGAAGGGGATTGGGAGAGAAGTGGAGTGTTAGGGAGAGTTATAGGGGTGGACATGATCAAAATGTGGTACGTACATGTATGTGAAAGCATAATGACGCCCATTCTTTATAATTTTCATGCACTAAGAAAACGTTTTTAAAAAGTAAAATAAACAATATTAATATTCCTCTCTAAAGAATCTCTCTGTAGCTGAAAATAAATAGTTACATCTAATTTCCTCAAGAGACAGAAAGAAGGAGGAGGAGGAGGAGGAGGCAACGACAACAAGAAAACTACTTTCCTTGTTTGTAAGAGAATTACATAAATACTCAAGTTTGATAGTGCAACAGGTCAAGTTAATCTCAACTGATTCAGAAAGAAAAAAAAACCTCTTTGAGCTGAGCATGATGGTGCACACCTTAATCCCAGTACTTGGTAGGCTAAGACTCAGTGATCACCAGTGACCCTCTGCATGGTAGTACTGTTCAGATCCCATCCTGTCTACCTATCCCTTTGCACCAAGAATTGAAATCAAAAGAAACCACCACCCAAACTCTGTTTTCTTTGTGAAAGCTAACTGAAGTGGTGAATTTTATTTCAGACTTCCTATATAGAACTAAAAAACTTATTTTCCACTACTTGGCTTCCACTTCTCAATAAAAGCAGTTACACTAACCACAGTAATCAGTTCTTTTCACTAGCAATAAAGCACAAATATCACAGGTTTGAGCTTATTTTTTAAAAGAAACAACTTCAAACCTTTAGAAAGTTGATGCCTAGAGCTAGCTGGTATAATGACTTTTTTTCAAATCAACATTAGATTCAGATTGTATTTCTAAGCAAAAAGGCTACTGGGTCAGAGAAAGTGACCTTTGGATGAATGACTACTAGTTACCTTGTCAGACTCTGTGCTGCCTGCCATTAGAAAGAACTACCAAGTAATGAACTATTTACAGCCTGCACTTATCTATTCCCTAAAGTGTACTTTCTGGAGAAGAGAGAAAAGGCAATTTGCTTTTGTCTATTCGAGAGTTATCATCTTATATTTAGGTCATCTAACTGCCTACAACTCCTTATGTTCAATTCTCAAGGCATATTATACAAGGTTTTTGTTTTGTTTTGTTTTTGACAGACTTTAAAAACCTAGTGCTTTTGCACAACATAAAGTAATGCCTAGAATTGTAGACAAATTAAATGCAGAGACAAGAAAGACAGAAAAACATTTTCTTGTCCTAAAGGATCTCATTTGAACTGAGCTATAAAAGGAATGTCTAAATTCTCTCCCAACCCTCTCCAATTGCTTTTTTATTCTGGTGAATTAAGAATTATCTTGAATTCTTTTGAGAATTTCCTTTTAAAATGTGAATTCACTTAATCACTCTACATCATGGTTTTCACATCTGAAAAATGAGGAAGTTCTTTTTACCATTGAGATTGATTTTCGGAAGTATATTTGAAAAACAAGTAACAAGAAACTTCTATGTTTTTGGTTAGTTTGATTAGTGGAAGAATTTTTAGACAAAGAACTCATCAGGGTAATTTTTAAAATGGAAACAAGTTGCATGTAAATATTTTCAATAGGCACTTTTTGAAGATCTCTTATTTCCCAGTATCAAGACTATCTGTGCACTTGAGATCACTAGAGACTTGCTATGGCTCCAAACCAAATAAAGTCCAAGATAGAATATAATCACATGGGGCTGACAGTAGAAAGGCATGGCTAACTCAGGGGCTCATGTGTTGGAGAAGTTACTGAGGGGCCTCCAGAAAGAGGCAGGGCATGAGGTGAACCTTCAGACACAGTGGCTTATGAGGAAGGCAGTAAGAAAGCTCCTTACACTGGTCTATAGGATTTACATTTTGGAACAGTGAAAGGTAAATTTAGAGAGGGATGGCAGCAGGTTATAGAGGAGAATTATGAGCTTAGACTCAAACCTAGATACTTTGGGAAATGCTTTTCTTTCTTTCTTTCTTTCTTTCTTTCTTTCTTTCTTTATTTTTGTCTTTCCGTAAAAGAGAGCATGCACATAAAGGATTACATAAGACAATTCATTGTGATGTGGGAAGAAAATGGTAAAACTTTTATTTATATATATATATACATATTCTGTTTCATGCTTTAAACAGTTCTATTTTTCTATTTTAATATTATTTGTAACACATTGGGATATGTGGATATAATTTAAATATATACATATGATGCACTATTTTCTGAAAGGAGTGAATGATTAAAGACTTTTGATGTAACTTCTTTATAATATTATCATCACAATAATAGCTCCATTTATTGAGTACTTCATAGATGCCAAGGACCAGAGACCATATAAAGTGATTTACATAACAATGTTATTTCATTTAACCCACACACTATACTCTATGAAGTAGGTAGTGTAAATGATCCATTTTATAGAATATGAAGCTCAGATGTTTACAGCAACTTGCCCAGCCACTCAGAAAGTATGTCAGAGCCAGGTCCAAAGCCTATGAAACACATTTTCATCTGACAAAGTCTTAATTGTCAGATCCTGCTTGATACAAATGGTTTGTAATTTTTGCTTGTTGTTTATAAAACAAGGATGAATTGCTTTCATCTTAATAGTTGGTACTAAGAGACCATGTGGCAGGAGTCTTTCAAAAAATTTTAAAGTAGTTTCAGGAAATAAATTTAAACAAGGAAGTGAAAGACTTCTTCAATAAAATTAT
The DNA here is from genome assembly GCA_007922755.1 of Pedetes capensis. Taxonomy (NCBI): domain Eukaryota; kingdom Metazoa; phylum Chordata; class Mammalia; order Rodentia; family Pedetidae; genus Pedetes; species Pedetes capensis. The sequence goes on from VMDO01004381.1 coordinate 20,787, forward strand.
GAAACACTGATAAATAAATGAAAGAGGACACACACACACACACACACACACGTACATACACAAAGGAAAGACATCCCATGTTTGTGGATTTGAAAAATTAGTATTGTTAAAATGTCCATACTATACCAAGTGATCTACAGATTCAAAGCAATTCCTATAAAAATACCAATGGCATTCTTCATGGAAATTGAAAAAAATACTTTCTACCATTTGTATGGAACAAGGAAAGATTATGAATAGCCAAAACCTGAGCAAAAAGAACAAACCTAGAGGCATTAAAACACTTGAATTCAAAACATACTATAAATCTATACTAACCAAAACAGCATGATATTGGCATAAAAACATACACATAGACCAATGGAACAGAATAGAGAACCTAGAAGTCAATCCATGTATTTACAGCCATCTGATTTTCAATAAAGGCAAAGAGAACATACAATTGAGAAAGGAAATTCTCTTCAATAAATGGTAGTGAGAAAACTCGATATTCTTAAGTGAAAGAAAGAAACTAGATCACCATCTTTCCCTATATACAAAAACAACACATACTGGGTCAAAAGCTTTATTATAAGACCTGGAACTAAGAAAATACTGAAGAAAACATAAAAGAAATGCTTCAGGACAGTGGGAAAAAAAGATTTGTTTGAATATATAATCCAAAGTCACAGACAAAAGATGCAAAAACAGACAAGTACTATTATCAAACATAGTACACTATCAGATGGGCTTCATTTCACAAATGCAAGGCTAGTTCAACATACAAAAATTGATTAATGTAATCCAACATATCAAGAGACTTGCAGAAAGAAATCTCATCATCATCTCAATGGATGTTGAGAAGGCCTTTGATAAAGTGCAACATCCCTTCATGATAAAAAGTCCTGAAGAAACTAGGCATAGAAGGAACTTATATCAATGTCATAATAAAGTCAACATCATATTAAATGGGGAAAGTTCAGAGCATTCCCTCTAAGATCAGGAACAAGACATGGATGTTCATTCTCTCCTCTCTTATTCAATATTGTGATTGAAGTCCTAGCCAGAGCAATTAGGCAAGAGAAAGAAATTAAAGGAATACAGATAGGAAAAGAAGAGGTCAAATTATCCTTATTCACAGATGACATGATCTTATACCTAGAGGACCCTAAAAAGTCCACTAGAAACCTCTTAGAGCTAATCAGCTCCTTTAGCAAAGTAACAGGAGACAAAATTAACACTCAAAAATTAGTAGCCTTCCTGTACACCAATAATGAACAGGAAGGGAGGGAAATCAAGACAACAATCCCTTTCACAATAGCCCATCAAAAAATTAAATATGTAGGAATCAATCCAACCAAAGACCCTAAAGACTTCTACAATGCAAATTTCAAATCATTAAAGAAAGAAATAGCAGATGATACTAGAAGATGGAGGGACCTCTCTTGCTCATGGATTGGGAGAATTAATATGTAAAAATGGATATACTACCAAAAGCAATTTACAGATTTAACACAGTCCCCAAAATTCCAATGACAGACTTTGCACTAATGGAAAAAAAAAAAACCTAAAATTCATATGGAAGCACAAAAGACCGTGTATAGCCAAATCAATCCTAAGCAGCAAAAGCAGTATAGGAGGTATCACAATATCTGACCTCAAACTGTACTAACTGCAGGGCCATAGTGGCAAAAACAGCTTGGTACTGGCACAAAAATAGGCATGAAGGTCAATGGAACAGAACTGAAGACCCAGAGATACACCCGCACAACTACAGCTACCTGGTCTTTGACCAAGGGGCTAAGGACATTCGTTGGAGAAAAGATTGCCTCTGCAACAAATGGTGCGGGGGAAATTGGATATCCATTTGCAAATGCAAGAAAATAGACCAATCCAAATGAGAGCCAGCTAAAAATGAATCATAGACCACAACATAAAACCAGAAACCTTAAAATTACTAGATGAAAAGATAGGGAACACACTCCAACATATAGGCACTGGCAAGTATTTCCTTAACAAGAACCCAATTGCCTAGGAAATAGCATCAGGAGTCAACAAATAGAATTACATAAAACTAAAAAGCTTCTGTACAGCAAAAGAAATAATTAACAAAGCAAAGGAGGAGTCCACAGAATGGGAAAAATCTTTGCATCCTACATATCTGACAAAGGACTTAAGAAATCAGGACATAACTGACAGACAACTTAAGAAATCAAACACCAAAATAACAAATAACCCAATAAATAAGTGGCCAATGGAATAAGAGACAGTTAAAAGAAGAAATACAAATGGCCAGTAAACACATGAAAAAAATGCTCAATATCTCTGGCCATTAGGAAAATACAAATCAAAACCACCCTGAGATTCCATCTCACTCCAGTAAGAATGGCCAAGACAAACAAAACAAATAATAACAAATATTGGAGTGGCTGCAGAGAAAAAGGAACACTTTTTCCCTGCTGATGGAACTGTAAATTAGTTTAGTCACTCTGGAAATCAGTATGGATATACCTTACAAAACTAAGAATAGAACTGCCATACAGCCTAGCTATACCACTCCTGAAAATATACCCAAAGGAAGATAAGTCACCATACTACAGGGACACCAGCACTTCCATATTTAATGCAACCCTCTTCATAATTGCAAGGGTATGGAATCAACCAAGATGTCCATCAACATAGGAGTGAATTGAAAAACTGTGGTACATATTCACAATGAGATATTATTCAGCAATAAAGAAGAATAAAATTATGTCCTTTGCAGCACAATGGATGGAACTGGAGAACATCATTTTAAGGAAATTAATCCAGACTCAAAGAGAGAAATACCATATGCTTTTCACTCATATGTAGGAGCTAAATCAAACTTAAGGAAAGAAAAATAATTAAACATAGTTAGATATTTATAAATGAACAATCATACCTATCTAAGAAGGGAAAATCAGAAAGAAGAGGCTCTGGTAGAAGGGGAGGTTGGGGAACAGGGGAAGGAGAGGATAAATATGATAGAGGAGTAAAGAAGGAGAGGAATATCTCAAAATGCAAGATGCAACTAAATGAACACATGAAAAGCATCAATGAGAATATAACCCATGAAGGCATATGATTTTCATTGCATATTAATTAAAATTTCTACTTTTTTCTTTTTTTCTTCTTCTTCAGTTTATACTGTTCTGTAAATTATGTAAGATGATGAATGTATAAGCAAAAGTGATTTAATAGTTGCATAATCAATATAGCAAATGTCCTATAACTCTGTACTCCACTAACAATTATTTTTTCAAAAAAAGGTGGGCAAAAGTCCTACATAGACATTTCTTAAAACAAAACAAAGCTCCAACAAGGATTTGAAAAAAATGCCCACATCTCCAATCATCAGAGAAATGCAAGTCAAACCCACAATAAGATATCATAGCAACCTAGTTAGAATGGCTATTATTAAACCAGGTGTGGTGGTGGACACCTTTAGTCCTAGCAACTTGGGAGGCCAAGGCAGGAGGATTGAAAGTTTGAGGCCAGAGGCAGCCTGTGTAACTTAGTGAGACCCTGTCTCAAAAATACAATGTAAAAACTGGGCTGGAGGTGCAGCTAGTGGTTGAGTGCTTGCAAAAAGCATTCATGAGGCCCTGGGTTCAACTCCCCACTAACTGCAAAAAAATAAAAATATTAAAAAATAATAATAATATAAAGAAGAATGGTTATTATTTTTTAAAAATACAGGCAAGGGAGCGAGGAAAGGGAGAACACTCATGTAGTGTTGATGCAGCTGTTATGGAAAACAATATAGTTGTTCCTCTAAACACTAGAATAAACTGCTGTGTGATCTAGCAACCCCACTACTATACATATGGCCAAAAGAAATGAAATAAGTCTGAGGAGACATCTGCACTCTGATGTTCACTGCAACATTTCTCACAGTAGCTAAGAAATGGAATCAACCTAGTTGTCTCTCAATGGATAAGTGGATAAAGAAAATGTGGTATAACGCACAAAATGGGATTTTAGCCATAATGAACAATGAAATTCTGTCATTTGCAGCAACATGTATGGAAATGGAGAGCACTATGTTAAATGAAATTAGGTACAGAGAGACAAATACCACATGTTCTTATTGGTATGTGGAAGAGAAAAAGTTGATCTCACAAGTAGAGAATAGAATAGTAGTTTCTAGAGCCTGAGAAGGATATAGAGGAAGGAGGGATGGCGAAAGGATGGTTAAAGGGTACAGAGGTGCAATTGCATAGGAGGAGCAACTTCTGCTCTTCTATAGCACAGTACAATAACTAAGATTAACACCAATCCATTGAGTATTTTAAAATAGTATGTATAAAGGATTTTGAAAGTTCCCAATACAAAGAGATGATACATATCTTAGGTGATATTTATGCCAATAACCCTGGTCTGATCATTATACTTTGTATGCATGTATTGAAATGTCACACTATTTCCTGTAAATGTGTTCAATTATTATGTCAATTCAAAATAAAGATATATGTAAAAGAAAGATTTTTCAAGTACTTCTATAGCAGTGCATAGTGTATAAATACAATCATAATTCCTTATCACCAATAAATAATTCTGCTTCTGTGACAGTTTGTCCCCTAGATCCTTAAGGCACATTTTTGTAGAGTAGCTATGTACTTTAGTAGCCAGGACAAGTCACCATTGGTATAGACTAAGGGTGTGCAACCTTTTGGCTTCCCTAGGCTGCATCGGGTAAAGAGGAATTGTTTTGGGCCACATATAAATTATAAAATATAGTTAGTGCATACATATAATAAGGGGATCACTAAAAAAATAAACATTAATAAGAACACATGATGTTAAAAGATTTTATGGGGCCACTACTCATTGGCTTAGAGCACATGTGGTGCATGGGCTGGGGTTAGACATGCCTGCTCCAGAACATAGGCAAAGTGCTTTATGCCAAGCCAATTAGGATGGTCTGGTATTGATCTGGCTGTAGGATTTATTAATCCAAAGACTACAAAACAGAACTTTTCCAATAACAGAAAGAATAGGCTCATATCCTCTATAGCACAATTATAGTTACTTCACCTTGCAATAATAGTTGTTGTGGAACTTCCTTGCACATCTAAAATCAAGTGTCACATATATAATATTTGAATGAATTGAAAGATGAATAAATTCATGGCAAGATAGTTTGTGTGGTTCTTTTTAAAGTGGCATTAATATATAGTTGCTAGAAAAGCTGTCTAGTGATGCCAAGGGACTAAATAGTGACATAGCTTTGACAAATTTTAGTAGTTTGAACCACTTGAATTATTGAAAGTACACTTTACCCACACAGAATAGCACAGTGATTTTCATTGGAAAGTTGGTTCTGCCAGTTGTTTAGCTGTGAAATCAAGGCAAATCACTGAACTTCAGTGTGTTTCCTCATTTGCAAAATGGGTAAAATAGTTCCTAGGTCATAGGTTGTTCATAGGATTAAATAAGGTAATGCCCTTAAAATGTTTATCTCAGTGCCTATCTTATGATAAATGCCAAATATTAGCTATTGCTATTGCAGTTGTTTAAAAGACTTCTGGTATCTGGTCAAGAAACTGCAGTTATTTGAAATGGATAAAAGACCCCAACATAAAACCAGAAACCTTAAAACTACTAGAAGAAAAGATAGGAAACATGCCCCAACACATAGGCAGAGGAAAGCATTTTCTTAATAAGACTCTGATTGCTCAGGAAATCACACCAAGAACTGACAAATGGGTTTACATGAAATTAAAAAGCTTCTGTACAGAAAAGGAAACAATCATCAGAGTTAAGGAAGAGTGCACTGAATGGGAGAAACTCTTTCCATCTACACATCCAACAGAGGACTAATTTCTAGAATTTACAAAGAACTCAAGAAAGCAAATCCCAAGACAACAAATAACCCAATATACAAGTGGACAAAGGAAATGAACAGACAGTTCTCAAATGAAGAAGTCTGTAAGGCCGTGAAACACATGAACAAAAATGCTCAATATCCCTAGCCATTAGGTAAATGCAAATCAAAACAACTCTGACATTCCTCCTAATTCCAGTAAGAATGGCCAAGATCAACAAAACAAATAATACTAAATGCTGGCGAAGACATGGAGAAAAAGGAACCCTCTTACACTGTTGTGAGACTGTAAATTTGTTCAACCACTTTGGAAATCAATATGGAGATACCTTAGAAAACTAAAAATAGAACTGCCATATGACCCAGCTATACCACCCTTGAAAATATACCCAAAGGGAGACAAGTCATCATACCACAGAGACACTTGGATCTCCATATTCAGTGCGGCCCTTTTCATGATTGCAAGGATATGGAACCAACCAAGGTGCCCATCAACAGAAGAATGAATAAAAAATCATGATACATGTGCACAATGGAGTACTACTCAGCAATAAAAAAAATGAAATAATGTCATTTGCAGCAAAACTGATGGAACTGGAGAATAACATCTTAAGCAAACAAACACAAGCTCAAAAAGAGAAATACCATATGTTCTCACTCATATGTTGGAGCTGAATCTTACTTAAAGGAAGAAAAATTCCTATACATAAGTTGATATATAAAAATATACAGTTAAACTTAGCAAAGAAGGGAAAAGAATAGAGAGGAGGGAGGGAACAAGCAAAGGGAAGCCAAGATTGCAGAAGGTGGGATGGGGAGGAGAATCAATGTAGAGGGACAAAGTGGGAGAGGATAATCTCAGTTGTAAATGATGCAACTTCATGAGTACATGGGAAAAATAGGGGAATATAACCCAAATATGTATATGAGTTTCACTACACATTAGTCAAATTTTTCCATAAATCTTACAAGTTGATAAAAGTGTAACTAAAAGTGATGTAATACTTGCATAATGGAAAAAGCCAATGCCGTATTACTCTCTACCCAACCAACATTTACCAATAAAGGGAGAAAAAAAGAAAGAAAGAAAACCCTATGAATAGCAGGGAAGCACAGACATAGTGCTGGGCATGGCAGTGTCAGGGAATGTTTTGTTCTGTTTTACATAGGGTCACTATGAATTGGACCTGACTCAACAGCACCTAACAACAACAACAACAACAACAACAATAATTTTACTACTAGTATCACTACCAGTAATAATAATGTCAAAAATTTATTGAATCTTTAACAATGGTCCAATAATTAAGCCCACTATACTATTTAGTTATCACAAAAATCATATATGATGTTTTAAACAATATTCTTATTTTTTATAAAATTCTGAACATTACATATAAATTCTCCAAACAGATAAATATTCCAAAAATAATTTACTTTACTATATTCCTATATATACTAAATGTAATATTTTTCCATTGCTTTATTTTTAATAGACTTTGTAAACTTTTCTTTATAAAATAATGTTAATATGGGATAATTCTAAAACATGTTTCCCTCTAGACACTTTGAGAATAATAATTAAATTCTTCCTTTAGAATATTAAAAAAAAAGACACTTCAGTTATTGAAGAGGCTTCTCTTACCTGTTACCTCCCATCCTGCAGGAAGTGGGAGCTTTGTCTCTGAGCTGGACATCTTGCTTTACTGGTGATATTCTTCCTCTGTCAATGAGCTAGGGGTGTTAGGCATCATCACATAGAATGCTCTTTTCTTTCTGGCTTGTGCTTACCACCTCTGGTCTGCAGATCAGAAATGCAGAGGATAGAAGAGGAGCCTGGGTAGGACAAGGAAGGCAAGATCCCACTGGGCTCTCATAGGGAAGCAAACCTACTCCATTTCACCCTAACTCAAGGGAATAACAACCTTCCTTTGTTTGGTAGGGTAGAAGTCTAGTGTTGTTTGTCTTGTACTTTAGGTTAAAAAGGAAATTAGGGGCCCTGAAGGAAGGCCGGGAAGAACTAATATAGAGACAGGGAGTGGGGCAGGTAAGGTCTACTTTTCTGAAGACCTATTATGTGTCAGGCTTAATATCTTAAGCACAAGACACTGTTCCTTCTCTAAGGGAACTAAAGAGATTGATGAGAAAGGAAAAGTACAAGAAGTGGCATAACCAAGGTCAGACCAAATCAGGAAAGTTGTCCCTGAGGAAATGACATTTGAAATGAGGCCTAAGAGGTCACTACAATGTAGCCCAATGAAGGACAGTGGTATGAGGAAGTCATCAAGTGTCAGAGAGTTTGGGAAAAAGGAAAAATATGTTTCAGGCATGAAGGAACGCTATCATGAATGAGCGCAGAGAGCAAAGGTGAGAGCATGCAGAATGAGATGAGAGAAGTCAGCGGGGACAGGTCAGGCAGGACAGCTTAGCCCAAACTAATTATTTTAATCTTTATCCTAAAAACATTGGAAAGTCACTGGATGGCTACAATCTAATAAGGAATTTATATGTTTTGACTTATATTTTTAAATACTTCTGGATGGAGACTGTAATGAGAGTGAATACTGAAGACCTTGGAGAAGCTGGGAGTCCCTACAAATGATGAGCATGCTGTGGGGGAGGACAGTCATCCTGAGGACAGCTTAGTTCTGTTGTGGACAGGAAGAGGCTTTTATCAAGGAAGACTTCTGGATTCCTGGCTTGGGCTGGTAGCTGCGTGCTTGTGTCATTAACTAAGGGAGAGAATGCAGGAAAAGGACTGGCTTGAGGGAAAATAGAGAGTCCAGTTTGGGGCATACTGAATTTGAAACACTTTTAGGATATTGGAGGAGAAGCTTCACAGAGAGCATAGGTTCTACTCCTTGCTGTTTTTCTCATTGGTTCTTTGGCTTTATCAGGAAGCTCTGTACACCTGAGGGGTGGGGACAGAAAAAGGGCTGGCCTCCAAACATCAAAATGTTAGTGGCTATAGACAGCTGCCCTCACAACTCTAATTCTCCTTAGGCCGTTTATTAAATTCTTAAGAGAAGAGCCACCTGGTTTTTCATGTGGGGATGAAATTCTGGTTGGCCTAGATAGAAGAGATGAAAGTCTGGCTGAGACTACCCAGTGAAGCTGTTCACACACAGCTCGTCCATCAGCCCCTCTCTTTTTTGATTCCCCTTCACATGCCTACCTTCACATAGTACCCACTTCCCCGGAGCTTCTGCCAGAAGTATCAGCACTCTCCTTTCACCTCTACAACATGCAGTTGTCTTGCATTCACTTTGTATAATCTGTCAACAGCCTTTCCTCCTTTTCTGTCTTCTAGAAATTTCTCAAAGTCTCTCTTTCACTCATGTGATATGATTTCTTTTTTCCTTTAATACCATATAAGCAGGATCTGGAAAGAAAAAATAAACACTTGTTTTAAATTTGTTATGTGAACCAGATTTCCCAATTTATATCTTAAAATGCATAAACATTTCAAATTTCTATAGAATGTTAACTATCGGAATAAGAGATTTTGAATATTTTATTAATCTACAATGTCCTTTAGATTGGGAATTTCAGCCAAAGATAGTGTATTGCAATGAACTCAAAATGAGAATATCATATTGCATAACTATCACTGGCCTCATCTTTTTAGGTAGTTTTAAATATATCATTCCAATGAACCGCTCCTATAAAATTTAAAATGCCAACTGGGCACACAATTCTAAAATACTCAGCTGACCTGGTCTCAGATAAAATGGAAACCTCCACAGGAAGCAAAGTATAGAAAGAGAAGATGGAAGAGGGTAATGAATTCAGTGAGTCGTAGAACTTCCTGTTTCAGAAAAATGAACACCACATTTTCTAGATACCTTTAATTTCCATTTGAATATCACTGTTGAGTTTACTATAATTACTACTTTAGGGAAATGGTTCCACTTTCTGATTCTAATTAGTTCCAGGAATATTTCCCCACTTTTAGGTTGAGTTTGCCCTTTGCTCTTGCTTTATTGTTCTTCAGACCTCTTCAATCTGAAGTCTATTTCCCTCTCAAGTTAGATATTCTTTTTAAGTATTTTTCTACCTGAAATGTTTTCTTTCTTTCCTTCTCTCTCCTTCCTCCCTCCCTTCCCTTCCCTTCTCTCTCTCTCTTTCTCTTTCTTCCTTTCTTTCTTTTTGTTTCTTTCTTTCTTTCTTTCTTTCTTCTTTCTCTCCTCTCTCTCTCTCTCTCTCTCTCTCTCTCTCTCTCTCTTCTTTCTTTCTTTCTCTTTCTTACAGTACTGCATGTTGAGCTGAGAACTTGTGCATAGCACTTTTGTTGTTGTTAGGTGCTGTCAAGTCAGTGTCCGACTCATAGTGACCCTACTAACAACAGGCAAAGCACTATTCTCAATGCTTCTCTGCTATTCATAAGATTTTCAATGGCTGATTAGTTTTTGGGACTCAGTTGCCAGGGCCCTTCTCCCGAGTCTACAGCACCTGGTGTTCCAAGGCAGTCTTCCATCCAAGTACTAACCAGGCCCAACCCTGCTTAGCTTCTGAAATCTGATGGGATCAGACATCACAGTGCTATGGCTGCATAGCACCTTGTTGTTGTTGTTGTTAGGTGCTGTGGAGTTGGTATCCAATTCATAGCGACCCTCATAGGGTTTTCCATGGCTGATTGTTTCGGGATTGCCTTGGGAGTGGATTGCCAGGTCCTTCTCCCATTTTTGCGGTGCTGGGAATTGAACACGGGACCTCAGAGACTGCAGCACAGCACTCTACCAACTGAGCTGAATCCCAGCTCTTGCATAGCACCTTAGCCATTAGAAATTCTTTGCATCACCTTTCATCACAATTTGTTGTTGTTGTTGTTAGGTGCCATCGAGTCAATTTCTGACTCATAGCGACCCTCATAGGGTTTTTAATGGCTGACTGTTTTGGGATGGCCTTGGGAGTGGATTGCCAGGCCCTTCTCCCATTTTTGCGGTGCTGGGAATTGAACTCAGGATCTCAGAGGCTGCAGCGCAGTGCTCTACCAGCTGAGCTAAATCCCAGCCCTTTCATCACAATTTGGTGACACTTTAATAATGATATTCTGTGCTCAGTATGCTTGTAGCTATGTCTCTTTGAGGTGGGTTCCTAAGACACTTTTGAGAATCAAGTGCTATCAACTACCCTATCTGAATTCTTTTTTTTTTTGTAACCCATCAATTTTGTAACTAACAAGACCCAAAGCTATTTACGTAAACTCTGAGCCCAATCTCACCCAATCCATCCATTCATTCCTTTATTCAACAACAATTATGTGTCAGACACTGTGCTAGGTGCTATGAAGCAATAACAAATTAAAAGCAAACTTACCACCTGCTCTTATGGAACTTCAGTCTAACAGAGGATATAATTTTGGTTGTGATAATGCTGTGAAGGAAATGTGTGGGTAGGATTAACCCTTATAGAACTCATGGTGTTTAAGAAAGCTTGCGTCATCTTAGGGATGAAATACACAAATGAATGTATTTGTATGCACATGTATAAATAATATTTAAGAGGTATTTTGGCCTTCAGCATCAGTAGTTTTATTTTAAATAATAGTCTTATTGAGATGTAATTGACAGATCATATAATCCACTAATTTAAAATGTATAATTTAATGTGGTTACTTTTGTTTGTTTTTTGGTACTGGGGAGTTGAACCCAGGCACATGCCAGGAAAGTACTCTACCACTAAGCTGCATGCCAAACTCTTTTTTAATTTTTATTTTTTTATTTTGAGAGAAGGTCTAGCTAAATTGCAGAGGCTGCCTCTGGCCCTGAACTCATGATCCTTCTATATCAGACTTCTGAGACATTGGCATTATAGGTATGTAGCATAACACCTGGCAATTCAAGAGTTTTGGTATACTGTATTATTAATTTTTAAAAATTGTGGTAAAATAAATAAGAAAAAAATTGGCATTTTAACTGTTCTTAAGTGTACAATTCACCATTATTAATTATACTTACAATATTATGCAACCATCAGTACTATTCCCAAAATATTTTCACTACCACAAACTGAATCTCTTTACTCACTAAGCAGTAAACATAGTTGCTAGTAGCCTCTATTCTACTTCCAACTTTGTAAATGTGCCTACTTTAGGTAACTCATATAATAGAGTTATTTGTGCTATTATGTCTGACTTACTTTATTTAAATAATGTTTTCAATGTTCATTAATATAGTAGTATATAGCAGAACTACATTCCTTTTTATAGCTGAATAATATTCCTTTATATATGTTTATTATGATTTGAATCAAAAATGTGCCTGAAAGGGCCTGTATTTGAATGATAGGTTCCTAGGTGGTGGTGCTGTTTGGAAGGCTGTCAATCTTCGGGAGGTAGAACTTACCTGGTAGAAGTAGGTCACTAGGGGCAGGCCTTTGGAAGTTTATTGTAGACCCCAGTTCTAATCTCTCTGTGCTTCCTGATGTCAGGACATGAAGTACACTGTACCATAAGCCCTGCCACCAGCTCCTCTGCCATGCCTCCTTGCTACCATATACTGAGATCCTCTAAACCATGAGCCACAATAAATCTTTCCAGAAACAGTTATTTCTGTCAGGCATTTTGCCACAGAAACGAGAAAAGTAACTAATACAATGTTTGTGTGTGTGTGTGTGTGTGTGTGTGTGTGTGTGTGTGTGTGTGTCTGTGTGTGTGTGCTGCATATTTTAGCAAATCATCTGTTGATGAATACTTGGGTCATTTCTACTTTTTTGCTACTATGAATAATACTGCAATGGGTATTGGTATACAGTATCTGTTTGAATCTCTGCCTTCAATTCCTTAGGTTATACTTAAGAATATGGGTCATATTGCTGGGTCATATAGCCATTGTATGTGTAACTGTTTGAGAAACTACCAAACTGTTTTCCACAGTGACTGTACCATTTTATATTCCAATTCTAATGTCTCTACATCTTCACAGATGCTTATTTTCATATAAAAACATAACCATTCTAGTAGGTGTGAAATGGTAATCTGTTTTTAACTTTTGAAGTACTGTCAGACTATTTTCCACATGGGGCATCCAAACCATTAAGCCTGTAGCCATGCCATCCTGGCATTCAATCTCACCAGATCTTGGAAGCTAAGCAGAGTCAGGTCTAGTTAGTACTTGGATGCGAGTCTGCCTGTGAATACCAGGTGTTGTGGGCTTGAGAGAATAACCCAACATCCCACTCCCAAAACAATCAGCCAGAGAAGCACTGACAATAGTGCTGGACATGGCACAGTGTTGGGTAGTGTTTCATCTATTGTAAATAGGGTCACTGTGAGTTGGACCCAAATCAATGGCACCTAACAACAAAAACATACCAGTTTGCATTTCTATTAACAATGTATGAGAGTTTCAATTTCTCTATATCTTTGCTGATAACTTTTTTTCTTTTTGGGTAGTACTAGGGGTTGGACCCAGGACCTCAAATATGCTAGGCAAGTGATCTACCAATAAACATGACTTAACCAACAATTTTCTGATTCTAGCTGTCTTAGTGGTTATAAAGTGGTATTTCACTGTGTGTGATTTTGTATTACTTTAAGTAATGATTTTGAACAGCCTCCATTTGCTTGTTAGCTATTTGAATTTTGAGTTCCTTTTCCCATTTTTAAATTAGCTCATTGTTTCTTACTGGATTGTAAAAGTTCTAGCAGAAATAGTTTTAATTCCAACTTAATTGGTCAACATTTTGCAAAGGAGCTCTCAATACCAGTTAAATAAAAGATATCTGTCTGTAAACCCAGGGCAGTCATTATGAGTTAAAGTACTGCAGAGATTTATGGGGAGGTAATTAGTTCCTTTGCTTAGTCCCTTTAGTTACGGTTGTTATTGTTTGAGACAAGGTCTTGCTATGTAGCCCAGGCTGGAAGAGAATTTGTTGTGTAGCTCTCAGGCTGGCCATGAACTCATGATCCTCCTGCTTCAACCTCCAATTTGCTGGGATTAAAGGTATGCACCACTATACTGGACTTCCTTTAGAGTTTTTACATGAAGGGAAATAATCAATTCTGCAAAAGAAGAGAATCAAACTTTAATCCAAAGTAATAGTCAAATGGCAAGTTTTGTTATGTCCCATCACAATTTTTTTATTTCTCTGCACAAAATTTTTCCAAAGCTTTTAAAAGTTATTTTTGATTCATGTTTAATACTTTCCGAAATATTTATGTCTATCCCCACTATTCATTTCTTACTATTTGGTTAGAATCATTGATTATTATACCATTTATACTATCCTTGGATAATTTTGGTTCATGTCAAATTAGCTGACATTTGATTAATGTTAAATGCATTCAAGGTTATTAATGAGAAATATTACTTGGGATTTATATAGCCCTTTCTATATACAAAGCATTCTTCAGAGAGTAACTAATTATACTTTACAATATACATGAAAGATTTATTATTAATAATATTTGTCCTGATATCAAACTCCATGAAGTACCTACTTGACATAAATGTGTAATATAATATAAGGTAATTGAGGAAAACCTTTGCTTTCAACTTGCTGGCAACTGTTTCTCCAGATAACATATCACTAATATACTGGTAGATTTTTTTCAAAGGCAATACATCAAAATGTTACTAAAACTTGATAAATTATCACATCTTAATAGAGGAACCATGAATAAAAATCTGCCCTGTGGCATTTGATTTCAACATAAAAAGAAGAAATCATTCAATCTTTTTATAAGTTTGAAAGGTGCATGTCTTGAGAAATGATTAACCTCTTTTAAGTACTCTGAATTTCAAATGTGTTATTTGAATATATAACAGTGAAACAAGTGCAATGATTACTTACTGTAAAGAGAATGCTAGGAACCAAGAGAAATGGGTTCTGATTGAAAACCTGATATTAACTACTTTGGTGATTCTTGGACAGGTCTCCTAACCTTGATATTTTACTTATATAAGCAAGGGGTCACAGCTGAGGAGAAATTATACTCTGAGAACAAGCCCTAATTATCAGTTGTTTGGTTTATACATTTAAAAAAAACTGACCTGAGCTGTTTTTCAACTTTTTCTAAAAGTTCAGATCACTAACTTCTTTTGAAAAGAGATGAGATAATCTGGCAATAGCAGTCCATATCAGGGGGACATTTGTTGGGAGTGAATAGCTTCTTTTCCTGCTAAACAAAGAATGTGTAGATGCCACACCTGGCTCAGATTGCTCATTGATGTTACCTGCCCAGCTTTTGTGGTCACTTGAGTTTACTATAACAAAGAAGTAGAATATTTTAGGGCTTTTCCCTAAAATATTAGTGGTATTTGTGGCAGAATTCAAAATGGCCCTCAAGATTCCTACCCCTGAGGCATATTGCCTTTCTGTCCATCTCTCTCTCTGATTTGTGGCTGCCATAAAGTGAGCAGCTCTGCTCTACCACATGCTTCCTGCCATGATGTTCTGCCTTACCATGGCCCAGAAACAATACGGCCAACCAACTATGGACTAAAACCCATAAAAGAGTGGGCAAAATAAGTCCTTCTTCCTTTAATCTGTTTAACCCTGGCATTTCTCATAACAACTGAATACTAATACAACTTCCTTCCAACTTCAAAGCCAGCAATCATATGTTGAGTCTTTTTCTTACAGTATCACGCTGGCATTGACTCTTTTGCCTCCCTCTCTCACACTTAAGAACTCTTGTGATCACATTGATTGATCCTATCCAGATAATCTCCTACTTTAAGATCATCTCATGAGCAAAGTCAATTTTATCTGCTATCCTAATTCCCTTTAGCAATATAATAGAACATTTCTGTAAATCTTGGAGATTAGGACATGGGCATCTTTCAGGGGGGTAGTATTTAGTCTACTGTAATTTATATGAAGAAAACTATAAAAATACTCATGAAAGACATAAAAAATAGATTTGAACAAATTCTTAAAATCTTTTTTTTAATTAGGACTTTTCAACATCATCAAAGCATCAATTCTCCCTTAAGTTCCCATATAAATGGAATGCTATCCCAATAAAAATTATAATATTTTTAGTGATGTGAGACAAGTTGATAGCAAAGTTCATATGGAAAAATAACTCAGAAAAGTAGTGAGAAAAGCATTGGAAAAACAGCATTTCTAAAGAAGATAAGCACATTAAAACATGCAACAATGATTTTAAGTATAAAATAGATCATGTGCATGGCACAGTGTCAAGGAGTATTTTATTCTGTTGTACATAGGATTGCTATGAATCAGACCTGATCCAACAGCACCTAACAACAACAACAACAACAACAAATTTTATGATTATAACAGTATGGTACTGATGCATAGAATGGAATAGAAAGTCCAGAAATAATAACAACTTTTATGAAAGTGTATGACTAAGGTGGCATCTCATATCACTAGATCATCTAACTCAAGGATCTAAATGTAAAAGATAGAGCAACATAGCCACTAGAAAAGAACAAAGGTGAGTTGCTTTTTATATAAAGAAAATTCATTTAAGCAGTAGTTAAAATTCAGAAGCAATAAAAGACAATATTGATAGAAGACAAGCCTGGTGGCATATGCCTGTAATCCAAACACGAAAGAGGTGGAGGCAGGAGGATCATGAATTCAAGGCCAGCCAGGACTACACAGTGAGACAGAGAGGGGAGAGGGAGAAGAAGGTGGAGGAGGAAGGTGGAGGTGAAGGAGGAGAAGGAGGAGGAGGAGGAGGAGAAAGGGAGGAAAAAAGAAAACTGATAGATTGAATGGTATAAAATTTTTAAAATGATTACATGGCAAAAAGAAAAAGGAAATATGCAAATTCAAAAGACAAATGCTAAAGTAGGAGAAAATTTTTGCAATATATATATATACCACAGATGAAGGATTAGTCTCCTTAATCTATAAAGAACATTTTAAAATTAATGAAAAGAGATTTAAAAACCAGATAGATAAAATGAACAAAAGACATAAACAGACAATTCACAAAAATAAATATAAAGCTATCTTCTAAACATATAAAATGATTTTCAACAACACTCAGAATCAGAAAAATATAAAACAAAATTGCATTGAGATAGCGTTTCTCACCCCATAGTTTGTTTAAATTCAAAATCTAGACAGCAATTCTGTTAATGAATCTGTGGAGAAATATTCACTCATACATTTCAGGTAGGAATATAAAATGAACATGAAATTATCAATATTTAGCAAAATCATATAGGCATTTAAACTTTGATCCAGAAATCTCACTTCTAGGAGTTTATTCTGAATATATACCCTGAACAATACAAATATGTATGCATAGTTACTTTTCCCCATGTGTCTGTCAGCTTGTCCATCCATGATGGACATGTTTCACCTGAGCTTCCAGACTAAAACAGACTAGGGAGAAGGACCTGGCATCCCATTCCTGAAACAGCCATTGAAAACTCTATGAATAGCAGAGAAGCACCATCCAATATTGTACCCGAAAATGAGCCCCCCAATCTGGAAGGTATTCAAGAAAGCACCTGGGAAGGGTTGTTGCCTCAGCATAGAGTCGACCTTAATTATGGGAATGGAGTAAAGCCCCCGGGACCTCCTTTTGCTAATGTGGCAGAACTCAGTATGAGAAGAAACAGTGTCTGCAACAATGCGTTCAAACATAAAAAGATCATGTGCATGACAAGTGTTTGGTAGTGTTTCCTTCTGTTGTACTTAGGGTTGCTATGAGTCAAATCTAAGTCCATGTCACCTAACAACAAGAAGTTAATTTACTTCAGCATTATTTATAATTACGTAATTTTGGAGACTACCTAAATATCCAATTGTAAATTACGGTGCACACATAGAGAACTATATAACTATTAAAAAGAATATGAAATCTGTATGATGTTATTTAGAGTGATTTCCAGAGAAATCATAAGTGAAAAAAGCAAAATACAGAAGCAAATATATGCTACATTTTTTGTAAGAAACAAAGAAAAGCAAAAAACATAGCATACCTTTTTTTCATTACTAAAAAAATGGCAGGGATTGGGCAAAATGATAAACAAGAAAAAAATGAGTTTTTAAAATAATAACCTGGAAGAGAATAATAAGTGGTATGGAATGGAGGCCTGCAGCCATACCACTGTGGTGTCTGTTTCCATCAGATCTCAGAAGCTAAGCAGGGTCAAACCTGGTTAGTACTTAGATGTGAGACTGCTTGGGAACACCAGGTGCTGTAGGCTTGGGAGAAGGACCTGGCAACCCACTCCCAAAAAACAATCAGCCATTGAAAATCCTATGAATAGGAGAGAAGCACTGATAATTGTGTTTCATCTATTGTACACAGGTTCACTGAGATGGACACCCACTTAACAGCACCTGACAACAACAACAAAAATGGAGTAGAGTGGAAGGGGGTGGGGTTTAGCTCAGTTGGAGTACTGCTCTGCTTTCTCTGAGGCCCTAGTTTGACTCTCAGCACCGTAAAAATGGAAGAAGGATGTGACAATCCAATCCCAAAACAATGTCAAAACAATCAGCCATTGAAAACTTTATGAATAGTAGAGAAGCTCTGATGTAGTGACCAGCATGGCACAGTGTCAGGAAGTATTTCATTCTGTTGTACATAGGGTCTCTATGAGTCTGATCACTCCACAGCACCTTTCCATGGAGTAGAAAGGATGCAGATGAGACTAATGCTTTTTGGAAAGTCACTTTTTTTTGTTTGTTTGTTTCTGGGTTTTGGAGCATGTTAATGTCCTACATATAATTTTTGTTCAAAAATTAAAGTAAATCAGGAAATACAAGAATGGGACAAATTTGACATTGGACAAAAAGGGAAACAAATTAGCCTAATTTTATATTTAAAAGTATCAGTACTATAATTAGCAAGAATAAAAAGAAATAAAGAAGCCAGATGTGGTGGTGCACACCTATAATCCCAGCAACCTGGGAGGTCAGAGCAGAAGGATTGCAAGTTCAAGTCCAGAGGAACCTACATAACTTAGTGAGACCCTGACTCAAAATGAAAAAATAAGACATGGGCTGGGACTGCAGCCTAGTAGTAGAGCCCTCACAGAGTATGTGCAAGGCCCTGATTTCATCCTCTAAATACAAAAAGGAAAGAAAGCAAGAAGTAGCACAAATAAATTATGAGTGTAATATTTGACTGTATACCTTCAATTTGGGAGAGGGAAGAAGGTGGGAGAAGGGGAAGAATTGTAAATAAATTATGAACTCTTTTAAGAAGGCTGTTAACTGTAGTGGTATAATGAAGCAATTATAAAACTACTTTGGATGTATGATAGGATTAAGCAAATGAATAAATGTGTTGATGTTATTAGAAATAAAGATCCTCAATAAGGAAAAGGGACATATACATATGGAATACAGGAAGGCAAGAAAGAATCTGGTGAGAAGGGATTAGAATTGGAGATATCAGAGTATAATCACGATTCTAAAATGTATGTGTGTATAATTACATAGTAATTATCTACTGATGCATAGCAATTAACTTAAAATTTGTTGTTGTTGTTCTTGTTAGGTGCCATTTAGTCGAGTCTGACTCATAACAACCCTATGTACAGCAGATCAAAACACTTGCTGATTCTGTGCCAGGCAAACGATCTTACTTATGTTTAAGCATACACTGTGTCAACCCATCTGGTGGAGGATTTTCCTCTTTTGCGTTGACCTGCCACTCTCTCAAAAGTGATGTCCTTCTCCAGGGATTGATCTCTCCTGACTATATGTCCGAAATATGTAAGATGCAATCTGGCCATTCTTGCTTCCAAGGAGCACTCTGGTTGCACTTCTTCTAAGACAGATTTGTTGGTTCTTTTGGCAGTCCATGGTATATTCAATAGACGTCTCCAGCACCACAATTCAAAAGCATCAATTCTTTTTGTCTCTCTTGTTCAATGTTCAACTTTCACAACCATATGATGCCACTGAAAATACCATGGCATGAGTCAGACGCACCTTCGTCTTCAAGGTGACATCTTTGCTTTTCAATACTCTAAAGAGATCTTTTGCCACAGCTTTTCCTAGAGCAATATGTCTTTTGATTTCTTGACTGCTGCTTCCACGGGTGATGATTATAGAGCCAAGCAAAGCAAAATCTTGGACAACCTCAATCTTTTCTCCATTTATTGTGAAGTTGCGTGCTGAGTCAGCCATAAGGATTTTTGTTTTGTTGATGTTTAGTCGTAACCCATATTGAAGGCTATGATCTTTGATCTTCATCACTAGATGTTTTAAATCCTCTTCACTTTCAGCAAGCAGAGTTGTGTCATCTGCATAATGCAGGTTGTTAATGAGTCTTCCTCAAATCTTGATGCCTTGTTCTTCCTCATAAAGTCCAGCTTCTCAGATTATTTGCTCAGCATATAAATTGAAGAGATAGGGTGAAAGTATACAGCCCTGGCATACACCTTTCTCAACTTTAAACCATGCAGTGTTTCCTTGTTCTATTTGAACAACTGCCTCCTGGTTCATGTACAGATTTCTCATGAGCACAATTAGGTGCTCTGGTATTCCCATTTTCAGAAGTATTATCCATAATTTGTTATGATCCACACAATCAAATGCTTTTGCATAGTCAATAAAACATAGATAGACATCTTTCTGATATTCTCTGCTTTCAGCTAATATGCACCTGACATCAGCAATGATGTCCCTGGCTCCCACCCTCTTCTGAATCCTGCTTGATTTTCCGGTAATTCCCTGTCTATATACTGCTGCAGTCACTTCTGAATGACTTTTAGTAGAATTTTGCTGGTGTATGATATTAATGATATTGTCCAATAGTTTGCACATTCAGTTGGATCCCCTTTTCTGGGAATAGGCACAAATATGGATCTCTTCCAGTCAGTTGGCAAGTAGCTGTTCTCCAAATCTGTTGGCACAAACATGTTAACTCCTCCAGTGCTGCATCTGTTTGTTGAAATATCTCTATTGGTATTCCATCAATTCCAGGAGCCTTGTGTTTTGCCAGTTCTTTCAAGGCAGCTTCCACTTAGATCTTCAACACCATTGGTTCCTCTTCATATGCAACATCTTGGAATGGTTGATCATCTGCCAATTCTTTCTTGTATAATGACTCTATGTATTCTTCCCATCTTCTTTTGATGTTTCCTGCATCATTTAATATTTTCTCTGTAGAATCTTTCACTACTGCCCCTCGCGGCTTCAATTTTTTCTTCACTTCCTTAAGCTTGAGAAATACAGAGCGTGTTCTTACCTTTTGGTTTTCTGTCTCCAGCTTCTTGCACATGCCATTATAATATTTGTTTTTGTCTTCTCAAGCTGCCTTCTGAAATCTTCTGTTTAGTTCCTTAACTTCATCATGTCTTCCTTTTACTTTAGCTGCTCGATGTTTAAGGGCAAGGTCCAGTGTCTCTTTTGACATGTAATTTGGTCTTTTCTTTTTTTCTTGTCTTTTTAAGAACTTTTTGCTTCCTTCTTGAATGATATCTTTTATGTCATGCCACAACTCTTCTGGTCCCCTATGATTTGTGTCTAATGCATTAAACCTATTTTTGAGGTGGTCTCTGTACTCAGGTGGGATATATTCAAGGTCATACCGTGGCTCTCGTATACTTGTTCTAATTTTCTTCAGCTTCAGTTTGAACTTGCCTATGAGAAGTTGATGGTCTGAACCACAGTCAGCACCTGGTCTTGTTTTGGCATTTTCTACAGAGCTTTTCCATCGTCTCTTTCCACATATGTAGTCAATTTGATTCCTGTATGTTCCATCTGGTGAAGTCCATGTGTATAGTCTTCGTTTATGATGTTGAAAAAATGTATTTGTAATGAAAAGGTCATTGGTCTGACAAAATTCTATCATGTGATCTCCAGCTTAATTTCTGTCACCAAGACCATATTTTCCAACTACTGAGCCTTCTTGTTTCCAACCTTTGCATTCCAGTCACCAGTGATTATTAGTACGTCTTGATTGCGTATTTGATCTATTTCAGATTGCAGAAGCTGATAGAAGTCTTCCCTTTCTTCATTTGTGGCCTTAGTGATGGCTGCATAAATTTGAATAATAGTCATATTAACTGGCCTTGCTTGTAGTCGTGTGGATATTATTCTACCACTGACAACATTGTGTTTCTTGATAGATCTTGAAATGTCTTTTTTGATGATGAATGCAACCCCATTTCTCTTTAGTTTATCATTCCCAGCATAGTAGACCATATGATTGTCTGACTCAAAATGGCCTATGCCAGTCCATTTTAGCTCGCTGATGCCTAGAATGTCAATGTTTATGCTCTCCATTTCTCTTTTAATGATTTCTAATTTTCCTAGATTCATACTACATACATTCCATGTTCCAATTATTAATGGTTGTTTACAGTTGTTTCTCCTCATTTTGAGTTGTGCCACATCAGCAAGTTGAGCACCCTGGGGCTTTACTCCATTTCTGTCATCATGGTAGACTCTATTTTGAGGAGGCAGCTCTTCCCCAGTAGTCTTTTGAGTACCTTCCAACCTAGAGGGCTCATTTTTCGGCACTATATCTGACAGTGTTTCTTTGCTATTCATAGGGTTTTCAATGGCTAGTTTTTTGGGAGTGGCTCACCAGGTCCTACTCCCTAGTCTGTCTTAGTCTAGAAGCTCAGCTGAAAACCTGTCCATCATGGGTAACCTTGCTCATGTCCGAGGTTACAGTGGCAGAGCTCTCAGCCTCATCGCAACATGCAAGCCCCCACAGTGCGGCAAACTGGCAGACATGTCGGGGAACTTAACATTTAGCAGCTTAAAACAATAAAAAATTTGTAGCCATTATGGTAAACAACATGGACATTCCTCAAAAAATTAAAACTAGAACTACCATATGATTCAGCAATCTCCACTACTGGATATACACACAAAGGAAATAAGTTTGTTGAAGACACATCTGCATTCCTCTGTTCTTTGCAATGCTATTCAAAATAACCAAGAAATAGAAACAAACTAAATGTCCATCAATCGATGAGTGGATGAAGAAAATGTAGTATATATACACAATGGAATACTATTGAGTCATAAAAAGATAAAATCCTGTCATTTGTGACAATGTGGATGGAAGTGATCATTATGGTAAGTAAAATGAGACCAGGCACAGAAAGACAGGTACTGCATGATCTCATTAATATATAGAATCTTAAAAATTTGAAAACATAGAAGTTGAGAGTAGAATTATGGTCAGGGTGAGTAGGAGAGAGGGAGTTGGGGAGATGTTGATCAATAGATACAGAGTTATAGTTAAATAGAAGCAAGAAGGTCTCATGAGCTTTGCACAGTGGGGTGACTATAGACAATGTGCTGTACATTACAAGAAGTAAGAAAAGAAGATTGTGAGGGTTTTCATCACAAAGAGATAAAAGATGTTTGAGGAAATAGGTATGTCTAATCTGATTTCAGCATTACACAATATATGTTGTTGTTGTTGTTTTATGTGCTGTAGAGTTGAATGTGACTCATAGAAGCCCTATATACAATAGAAGGAAACATTTCCTGACACAATGCCTGGGACATGATCTTTTATATGTTTAAATCTATTGTTGTAGCCACTGTGTCAATCCATCTAGTTGGGTCTTCCTTTTTTCATTGACACGCCACTCTCCCAAACATGATGTCCTTCTCCGGAGACGGGTCCCTCCTGAGAATGTGTCCAAAATACATCAGACTTAGTCTAGCTATCCTTGCTTCCAAGGAGCAGTCTGGTTGCACTTCTTCTAGGATGGATTTGTTAATTTTTTTGGCAGCGCATGGTATATTTGATATTCATCTCCAGCACCATAATTCAAAGGCTTCAATTCTTATTATGTCTCCCTTATTCATCATCCAGCTTTCACAACCATATGATGCAACTGAAAATACCATGGCATGAATCAGGTATGCCTTCATCTTCAATGTGACATCTTTACTTTTCAACACTTTAAAGACAACAGCTTTTCTTCTTCTGCAACAGCTTTTTGCAATATAAAGCGTCTTTTGATTTCTTGACTCCTGCTTCCGTGGGTATGGATTGTAGAACCAAGTAAAGCAAAATCTTGAACAATCTCAATGTTTTCTCCATTTATCATGAAGTTGCTTACTGACCCAGTTGTAAGCATTTTTATTCTGCTGATGTTGAGGCATAATGCATACTGAAGGCTGTGTTCTTTGATCTTCATTAGTAAATGCTTCAAATCCTCTTTGTTTTCAGCAAGCAAAGTTGTGTCATCTGCATAATATAGGTTGTTAATGAATCTTCCTCCAATCTTGATGCTACATTCTTCTTCAAATCCAGCCTCTTGGCTTATTTGCTCAGCATAGAAAATGAAGAGGTACAGTGAAGGATATAGCCCTGATGCACACTTTTCTGCACTTTAAACCAAGCAGTGTCTCCTTATTCTGTTTGAACGACTGCCTCCTGGTCCATGTACAGATTCCTCATGAGTACAGTTAAGTGCTGTTGTATTCCCATTCCTTGCAATTATATTTATAATTTCTTAGGATCCACACAGTCAATAAAACATAGATGGATATCTCTTTGGTATTCTTTGCTGTTGGCTAATATCCCTCTGACATCCACAATCATGTCCCTTGTTCAATGTCCTCTTTTAAATCCAGCTTGATTTCCTGGCAGTTCTCTATCTATATACTGCTGTAGTCACTTTTGAATGATCTTTAGTAAAATTTTGCTTGGATGTGATATTAATGGTATTGTTTGATAATTTCCACATTTGGTTGGATGCCCTTTCTTGGGGAAAGGTACAAATAGCGATCTCTTCCAGTCAGTTGGCCAGGTAGCTATTTTCTAAATTCTTGGCATAAATAAGTGAGTACCTCCAGTGCTACATCAGTTCATTGAAACATCTCTATTGGTATTCCATCAATTCCTAGAACCTGGTGTTTTGCCAATTCCTTCAAGGCAGTTTCCCCTTTGTCCTTCAGTACCATTGGTTCCTGATCAATTACAACCTATTGAAATAGTTGGTCACCCACCAATTCTTTTTGATATAATGATTCTGTGTATTCCTTACATCTTCTTTTGATGTTTCCTGTATTGTTTAATATTTTCCCTGTAGAGTCCTTCACTATTGCCACTTGAATTTTCAATGGCTAATTATTTCAGGAGTGGGTTGCCATGCCCTTCTCCCTAGTCTGTCTTAGTCTGGAAGCTCAGCTGAAATGTGTCCACCATGGGTGACCCTGATGTTACCTATAATACTGATGAAATAGCTTTCAGCATCAGAGCAACACATAAGCCCTCATTGTATGGCAAACTGACAAAGTGAGAGAACCAATGTATACATGCACCAAAACATTAGATGGTACCCCATTATTGCATATAATTTTTATGTTTTTATGTATCAATTAAAATAAATTTAAATTTAAAAAATTATTAGCTCAGTGTTTCTGGAGATAAGAATTCAAAAACAGGTTAGCTGAGTGATTCTGACACACTGTCTTACATGGAATTGCAATCAGTCTTTTGACTAAAACTGAGTCAGCTTAAAGCTTAATTGAGGCTGGAGGATCTACTTCCAAGATCACTGATATGGGTGTTGGCAGAAAGTTTCTTCCCTATGTGAGTCTTTCTCTAAGTTGCTTACAACATAGGAGCTGACTTCTGAAGACAATAACATGAAAGAGAGAGAGAGAGAGAGAGAGAGAGAGAGAGATCCTTCACAAAATGGCAACCATAGTATCTTATATAACCTAATCTAAGAAATAACATCTTAGTTGGCATTATGTCATCATGACCAAAATACCTAACAGAAACAATTTAAGGAAGGAAAGATTTATTTGGGCTCATCGTTTCCCAAGGTTAGTCCATGTTGGTGGGGAACCATGGCTGAGGAGCTCAGTCTATAACAGCAGGAACCTGTAGTATATGCACTTCTCATCACAGTGGACCAGAAATCAGCCCACTTGACCCAAACCAGGGACAGATATCACCTTCAAAGCTACCCTGTCCCAGTGACCTATTCCCACCAGCCAGGACCCACCTCTAAAAGGTTTCACAGCCTCCTATAACAGCACCACCATCTAGAGACCAAGCATTCAAACACAGCCTATAGAGAACATTTTTTATTCAAATACACCATTACTTCTGCATATTCTGATGTTCACACAGACCAAACCTCATGCAATGTTACAAATACCCAAGAGTGTAAATATCAACATCCAGGGATCAGTAGGGGCCATCTTGGAGGCTGGCTATCATAATGCATTTCTGTGTACACATGCATACATTTATGTATTTATTTGTTTGTATACAGGCAGGTATGCATGTGTATATTTCCTAGCTTAGTCTGCTGAAAGGGCCAAGAAGCACAGACATGCCAGCAGCAATCAGTATAACAAACATCCAAATTTTAGTCTCTTTTATCATTTTCCCCCAGCAACTGGGGCTTTTTATATGACTAACTGATTCTGGGTTTTGGAAGGGACAGGATAAGTACAAGATGATATAGGAACAGCTTGCTATTATAAAAAGAAAAGAAATACTTAAAAGCATGACAGGACATGTCACAAAGGCACAGAAGCCAGCCAGCTGAATGGATTCTCATTGGCTGAATCTGGGACAATTGAACACCAAAGTCATAAGGTAAAATAAGGAGTTATAAATAATTGGGAAAAATGAATTCAGATGTCTTTACTAATGATAGATAAACAGATGATACATAGGTAGATAGATAGTTACATGGAGGGGGGGAATGGATAAGTAGATAGATGGACAGGTAATAGGGAATGCTGATAAATTTAGAAGGAGTATTAAATTTGGTAGATCGTCATTTGCAAACATAACAGTAAAGATTGGTGCTGTGGATTGGATATGGTTTGAACGTGTCCTCCAAGGGCTCATGTATTGGAAGCTTGGTTCGCAGTGTGGTAGTGTTGGAGCAGTGGAATCTTTAAGAGATGGATGCTAGTGGAAGTTGGTTTAATCATGAGGGCATCACCTTTGGACAGGATTAATTGTGGTCTCATATAATGAATGAGTTCTCACAAGATTGAGTTGTTATAAAAGAGCAAGCTGGCCCCTGAAGCCCTCTTGCTTATTGTCTGACCATGTGCTTTATTCTGCACATGCTTCTACTATTGTGATGCCATTCACTCTGAGCCCTTCACCAGAGCCAAGCAGAGCCAGTATCATGCTCTTGGAACTCCAGAATTGTGAATTAAATAAACCTATTTTTTTTATAAATTATCCAACCCTGGGTATTTTGTTATAGTGATGGAAAACAGACTAATACAAGTGGATTATACTAAAATAATCAACCTAAGAGTAAATTTAGTGAGGAGTAGGATATTTGCAGAGTCCTAAAATATCTCCCTCCAAACTATTGATTGCAACTGGGAAAAAAAAAAACTGTGTGCTGTGCATTGACTTTGTCCTACCAATCTGTGGGGCATGTTCTTCCCAGTTCAGTCTGGATGTGTTCAGATGGGTGGGGTGGCTGCGCACACAGATAACTAAACATAAGTCACTCAGGACCCTTCCGTGAGGGGTGTGAACTCTCCTGGCCCTCAGGAACGCTATGATAGGAAGAAAGGAAACACTTTGGGTGCTTTTGCCTTGCAGGACCAAACACAGCTCTTTATTGCCTCTGCCCTGATAAGGGCCAAGAGAAACCCAAAGGAGTGTACAGCTGTAACAAGTGCCACAGCTCTTTTGCTGCCTCAAGGGTAGTGGTGGCTCTTTTGCCTCTGGCACTGGGACCGGAGACTGTCCTCAGCTTCGGCCTATTGGCACTTCCATCCAAGAGGCTTTCCTCAGCTTGCTTGTAGTCCATCTCTCCTTGAGAATGATGTCTAGTTGTCCTTGCCTCTGTGGTCAGGAGGAGAGATGTTTCCACGTTGCTGGTTGAATCCAGAGAGAAGCCTTTCCTTGATTGGTGGTCTGGGAGAGAGAGTTCTTTGCCAATGGTCTGGGCAAGAGAGAGCTGCTACAGTGCAGCTCCTTATATAGCTCATCCCGAATGGCCTGAGCCAATCAGCATTGAGTCCTTTGTTTTCCAATTATCCAATCAGTTTTGGGGCATTTATGAAAGGTTTTGTACAAATGTCCAATCAAGTTACTTTCACTTTCCCTAAATTTCTAATTTACAAACCAGATCTTCAAAAGCCATTTTCCCAGTTTTGGGGTTTTTGACAATTTCCTCCCAATTTCTCCCTATACCAATCCCTTAGGATACAACCAGCTTGGGCACCCACTATGCTTCTGACATATTTCAATTGGCAAGGCATCTCAGGTTTACTTGAAAGGCCAGAGATTCATGAGAATATTTGTAAAACATATCCTTTTATTTTGGAAACAATACATTCACTTGGTTTAATATGCATAAGTACAGAACTCCATTTAATGAAAGCTCTTCTTTGAACCTTTGCTATGAAGCCACCCAATTCCCATTTCTGGAACAATCAATGATAATGAGTTTCTGATATATCTTTCTAGGAATATTTTGTGTATATACAAGCAAATATTAATATATTCTGTCTCTAT
Source organism: Pedetes capensis (assembly GCA_007922755.1). NCBI lineage: Eukaryota > Metazoa > Chordata > Mammalia > Rodentia > Pedetidae > Pedetes > Pedetes capensis. The sequence goes on from VMDO01004381.1 coordinate 49,001, forward strand.
AAATAATATATCTTGGAGATCTTTCATATCAGCTCATAAAGAACATTCCTGTTCTTTTCTAGGGTTAATTTTGTTACTTGAATGTACCATTATTTAACAGTTTAACAGCAAGAGCTAAAGATAGAAAATAACCTAAATATCTATCATTTAGGTTTTTGCAAGCAATGCTGCCATAAATATACGTGAATGTATATCAATTTGCTTATGTTTGAACTCATCTCTAGGCTGAAATTTTAGAAGTAGAATTGCTGAGTCAAGGAAAATCCATTTGTATATGTGGTAGTCTCCACGAAAATGTCCTCAATAAAAGTGGCATCAGTGTATAGGCATTATGATTCATGTGTGTCTATTGATCTTCATCTTGCCACATACACTGTTAGCAACACTTTTGACTTTTGATAATCTGGTGGACAAAAAAAGTACTATTTTAATAAAATTTTAATTGTATTTCTCCTATCATAAATGAGATTGACCATTATCTTAAATGTTTAAGACTCACTTTTACTCTTTTTTCTGTAAAGTATGTTTGTATCCTTTGCATAACTTTTTTCTTGAATTGTGGATCTTTTCTGTTTTAATTTTAAGAAATCTAAACACTATTAGGAAAATTCCCCCTTGTTCTGTTAAATGATCTGCAAAGACTTTTCCAAGTTCATTATTATAGAGGTTCTTATATAATCATTTTATAAAACATCTTTTAGTGTAGAATGTATATAAAACATTCTTAAGTTAATGATATTTTTATGAAGTGAAGATCCTCATATAACCACCCCCAGATCAATAAATATAATATTTTCAGCATCCATAGACATAGTTTTATCATACAAAGTACAAAAATAGATCTTTCAAACAGATGAATCATTTTTGGACCAAGTACAGACTCTGGGTAATTAGCATTTTAATTTTGATTAATTCTTACTTAGTGGAGCTAGTGGGACAGTGGTCTCAAAAAGCTGTATTTTATAGAAAAGTGGAAAGTTAAAATGATTTTTTCCTGGCTAGATTGCATATTTAACACTAATTTACCCATATTCTACTCTAATGATGTAAAACATATCATACAGTGAGTAGTAGGAAGGGAGTCTTGTAGAATGCAAGTTTTTAGATAAGAACTAGAAGAGTGATTCATTTTGCTCCTGGAGAAAATATCTGGGGATGTTCTACTATACTCACATTCACTGTTGATTAATTGAGGGTTTCTGATACATTTGACATAATATGGAAGCTTTTCTTGTTTGGGTCAATGATTCATTCAAATGTTCATTTCCTCTGAATATTCTAAATATTCTAAATTATTGTCCATAGAAATTTCTCTTCAAGTTCAGCACCAAGAGCCTGTGGCAGCAATACTCCAATAAGTAATTTCAAGACTGATCACACAACGTCAAAAGGCTCTATTAGATATCTTGGTTTAAAAAGATATGCAGAAAGTTTAACCCTAGGCCATAAATAATAGTTATTAAGAATAACAGAATAAACCTTGTTTGAATAAATACAATGTATCCATAATATCAGATTGGTACATTTATGTTTTATGTTCCTCTTATAACATATTTTTACAATAAGAAACCTCACACTCAACTCAGATTAGAAATTCCTAAATTTATAGCAGATTGGTAGCCCATGAAAAATCACTCAAAGCTTCAAAGTCAGGTAGTCCAAGTAGATCATGTTCCAGCCTAAATTTGATCAGTTCTGATTTTTGCCTTAAGCTGAACTCCTGGGGAATCGTGAATAAAATGTGTTAATTCTGTAAATTTAGGTGTGTTTTGGTTGATTTACATAACACAATATCAAAGACTCCTTTCTTGCATAGCCTTATTTAAACTGTCATTATAAATTATGTGCTATTTGTATAATGACTTCCTAAAAATATGATAAAACCAGAATTTAAGAGTACAGAAAAGTAACAGAATAACTAGAAACCATGGTGTTTGTGAAAATTTCTACTGATGAGGAAACAGCTTCTCATGGAGGGAGAGAATTTCACCTCCTTCCTTTTTGTAACAAACACAATGTGAAATACCAGAAGCCAGAAAACTCTCTCCATGACATGTATGTTAGCTTGTTATGCTGTGGGGGCTTTCGTGCTGCTGTGATGCTGAAAACTGTGTCAAACTGTATTTCAGATACCAGCAGGGCCATCCATGGTGGACAGGTTTCAGCTGAGCTATCAGCCTAAGACAAACTCTCTCCATGACATGTATGTTAGCTTGTTATGCTGTGGGGGCTTTCGTGCTGCTGTGATGCTGAAAACTGTGTCAAACTGTATTTCAGATAACAGCAGGGCCATCCATGGTGGACAGGTTTCAGCTGAGCTATCAGCCTAAGACAAACTAGGGAAAAGGACCTGGTAGCCCACTCCAGAAACAATTAGCCATTGAAAACCCAAAGAATAGCAGAGAAGCATTGTCAAATATAGTGCCAGAAAATGAGCACCCCGGGTTGGAAGGCATTCAAGAAGGGGGATAGTTGTGTCCTCAAAGTTGGCCTTAATGATGGGAATGGAGTAAAGCCCCTGGGACCTCCTTTTGCTGATGTAGCATGACTCAAAATGAGAAGAAACGTAATGACTGCAACAATGAACTCAAACATAAAAAGATCATATGCATGGGACTGTACTGGATAGTGCTTCTGTCTGCTGTACTTAGGGTCACTATGAGTCAGATCTGACTCAATAACACCCAATAATAGAAACACACTGTTCATCTGTAGGACAAGAATAGCATTATCCTCATGGTCAATATTCAAATATGTATTCTGTCTGCTCAGAATAGCTCAAAGCATCGTGCAGAGTTAAGTACGGATGAAGAAAACATCATCTTTTTCAAGGTTAGTTATGTATTCTGAAATGCTCAACTCATCATTCTTAGTGAAATTTGATCAAGGGCTAGATGTCAGCAAAATACAAAGGCAAAAGATGCTTTTCACCTCTACCTTCCTTTTATGTACCCTTTCCCAAATTGTTTGCACTCACAATGCAGCCCAAAGTATTGAAAGTTCTTGGCCTTGCTTCTATTAAAATGCCTGCTCTTAGCTCCACCGTGCAGAGTCAATAAGGGGAAAAAATGCTAAACAGATATCTAGGTTTTTATAGTCCTGACTCTACAACACAGTAGATGTCAGATTAGATACACCTCTCTACATGTTTTATCTTAGTTGTCTCAAAGTACACAAGATCACTGGCATTTTATAAAGTGCAAATCACTGACAACCAGGCTAGTGAATTTTTATCCCTCTCAAATTAACCTAAAACCTGAAAACAGAAATCTTCCCTCAGTGTTGTCAGCCTGCTTGTTAGAATTGGGAAAGAGAAAGCAAGGACCTGGGCAGAGAAAGTAAGGAGGAGCCAGCTACTGAAGGAAAGGGATGATAGAGATAGAAAATTAGAGGCTGTATTGGCTATTTCTCTTGCTTTTGTTCCTTTTAAAGATGCCAATACAAACTGGAAGTGACTAGAAATTGGGTTATTTTGGTATATGGTTGATATATTTCTAGGCTAAAATATATTAACCTACATCTCTAATAGCTTTAATATTTCTTTTGATCTTTTATTGATACTATAGTTATCTCTCACCTATCAAAATTCACCTAAATAACTAGTATAAATCTGAGTGTGGTGGTGCACACACATGATGCCAGCCCTCAGGAGGCAGAGGCAAGAGAGTCACAAGTTCAAGGCCAGCCTGGGCTACAGAATGAGACTCTGTCTCAAAATAAATAAATTAATAGAATAAAAAATGAATCAATAAATACAAATAAATACATACATATAGACTATGGAATAGAATAGAAAGCCCAGAAATAAACCCTCACACATATATTCAAATGATTTTCAGCAGAGGGGTCAAGATTATTTAATGTGTGAAAAGACAGTCTTTTTAATGAATGGTGCTGGGAAAACTGGATATCTGTATGCAAAACCTTAACACCATGCACAAAAATTAACTCAATATGAATTAAAGTCCTAAAAGTAAGAGCTAAAATATAAAACTCTCTTTTCTTCTATTGTAAAAGTCCCTGAATAAATGAAATAAATAAATTAAATTTTAAATAAATAAGTAAATAGATTCTTATAAGTAGAATGTGGTGGTCCATGCCTATAGTCCCAGCAGTGAGGAGTCTGAGGCAGGAGGATTATGAGTTCAAGGCCATCTGGGGCTATATGGCAAGAACCTATCTCAAAGAATCAAAAACAAACAAAAAGAAACAAAAACAAAAACACTTTTAGAAGAAAACATAGGAGGAAAGTGTTGGATTTGGCAATGATTTCCTGGATATTACATGAAAAACACAAGCAATGAAAGAAAAAATAGACAAATTGAATTTCACAAAAATTTAGATCTTATGCATGAAAGGGCATGATCAACAGATTGAAAAGGAAACTTCCTGAATGGGAGAAAATATTTACAATATAGACATATGACAAGGGATTAATATCCATAATGTATAGAGAACTGCTAAAGCTCAAAAGCAAGAAGACAAACAACTAGATTTAAAAATGAGTGAAAGACTTGAACATTTCTCCAGAGAAGATATATAAGTGTCCAGCAAACAGGTGAAAAAATGTTCAATATAGCCAGGCAATATGGCACATGCCTGTAATCCCAGTGACTAGGGAGGCTGAGGCAGGATGATCTCAGATTTAAAGCCAAAGGTAATCTGCACAATTTAACAAGACCCTATCTCAAAATTTTAAAAAATAAATTTAAAAAAGGGCTGGTGGTACAGCGTAATGGTAGAGCACTAGATTAGGATAAAGAGGCCCTGGGTTCAACCCTCAAGTATCACAAAAAGAAAGAGAGAGAGAGAGAAGAGGGAGAGAGAGAGAGAGAGAGAGAGAGAGAGAGAGAGAGGAGAGAAGGAAGGAAGGAAGGAAGGTAGGAAGGAAGGAAGGAAGGAAGGAAGGAAGGAAGGAAAGAGAAAGAAAGAAAAGAAAGAATCTCCTATTTATTCAGATAGCACTTATCAATAAAACAGGGAATAACAAGCACCGATGAGGATGTGGAGAAATTGAAAGTCTGTGCACTGTCCATGACTGGGGTTTAGCTCAGTTGGTAGAGTGCTACCTTGTACTCTCTGAGGCCCTAGGTTTGATCCCTAGCTCTGCAAAAATGGGAAAAGGAGGTGGCAGCCCACTCCCAAAACAAGCCTGAAACAATCAGCCATTGAAAACCCTATGAATAGCAGAAAAGCACTGACGTAGTACTGGGCATGGCACAGTGTCTGGAAGTGTTTTGTTTTGTTGTACATTGTGTTGCTATGAGTTGTACCAGACTCACCAGACTTGATGGCACCTAACAACGACAATAACACTATCTGTAGGAATATAAAATGGTTATAGCCATTGTGAAAAACAGCATGGTAGTTCCTCAAATAATTAAAACTAAAATGAGTATATGGGGTGGGTATGTACTCAAAAGAACTGAATATAAAGGTGGGGCACCCTGGCACACACCTGTACTCCTAGTGACTCTGGAGGCTAAGGCAGGAGGATGGAGAGTTCAAGGCCAGAGGTAGCCTGTGCAACTTAGAGAGACTCTATCACAAAAATAAAAAATAAAAATGGTAGTGGGGGTGCATCTTAGTGGTAGAACACCTGCCTAATATGTGCAATAACCTGAGTTCAATACTCCCTGCCCCAGGTACTGAAAAAAAAAAAAAAAAAAAACAACCGAACTCAATATAGAGTATTGAATAGATACTTGAACACACAGGCTTATAGAAGTATTATTCATAATAGCTACAGCATTAAAACAGCCCAAGCAACCATCAACAGATGAATGCATAAGCAAATGTGGTTCATTAGACAATGACAATGTCACTGGAATATTATTTAGCCTCAAAAGGGAAAGAAATTCCTATATATGCTTCAACATGGATGAACCTTCACAAAAAGACAAATGTGTGAGTCCACTTATATGAGCTCCCTAGAGGAATCAAATTTATGGAGACAGAAAATGGTATGATGGTTGTCAGAGGCTGAGGAAAATAAGAAGTGTGTATTTTTTTTAATAGGTATACAGTTCCAGTTTTGCACTATGAAAAGAGTTCTGGTGATAATAGTCCAATGATAATATGAATGAAATTAATACCTTGAACTGTGCACTTAAAAATGATTAAGATGGTAAATTTTATGGTATATGTATTTTACCACAATAAAAAGTTTGAAAAAAACTTCACCCAAAGAATCCATAGATTAATTTTAACCAGGTATCAGTTGCACTTTGAACTTCAGATATGTAAAATGTGAATTTATTGAGTAAGTAATGTACTAGACCACAAATTCCTTTGCCACACTATGAAATCATTGTTACTCATCGCTAGTGTTCTGCTCCCCACTCTCTGAGGACCCAGCTTCTATCCTCAGAACTGAAAAAACAGGAGAAAGATGTGGTAATCCACTCCCAAAGCAATCCCAAAACAATCAGCGACTAAAAACCCTATGAGGATCATTATGAGTCAGACCTGACTCAACAGCAACTAACAGCAATATCCATAAAACCAAATGCAACGTTTGTCTATTGCAGATGCCCAGTAAATATTGATTGATGAAAACAAAAAGTTTTTTCTTATTTTCTTTTCCCCTCTACCCCTTTTGCTAAGTGGAAGAAAAAGAAACTGAAGTCTGATTTCAGTCGAGTGTTACAAAAACACAGGAATTATTGGTCATTCTGATGTATTCATAGCTAGCAGCTGTGAGAAAAAGGGTTTAATGACCACTGATTTGAATTCTGGAACTATCTCTTCTAAGATAGTTCTTAGTGCCAGCTGCATACTGAAATAATCTGGGCCTTTTGAAAAAAAATTGCTACTCTACTACACTAGAATAACTGAATCAGTTCTTAGGCATCAATATGTCTGTAATGACCCCATATGGTTGTAATGCACCGTGCAGGTGGTAGGAGCAATATGTCTACTAGAGCTGATATAAGATAAATTAAAAGGCAATTACTGATACAACATGAAGAATTAGGCAGAGAAACATTGCCCTATGGTACCATAACAATTTGGCATTAATTATTGGAAATAGTATCAAGTAGTCTTTTTCAGGTAGTGACTCATTTCTGTGTTTCTATTTTTTCCTATAAGTTAATTCAAATAATTGTCCTTTATCTACAATTCTACCTTTTTTCCTGTGTCCATACCAAGGAAACAATAACAATATTTAGAGCCTACTGCTATCATTTGGTAATACTTGTGCTTTAGGCCAAGTTAAAACTGTAGCACACTCCCTCCTGAACACAATATATGCCTTTAAAAATGCTAATTTTGTTGTTAGATGCCATCAAGTTGGATCCCACTCATGGTGACCCTATGTACAACAGAATGAAGCACTACACAACACTATGCCACGCACAGGTCTTTTTATGTTTGAGCCCATTATTGCAGCCACTGTTTCTTCTCATTTGGAGTCATGCCACATCAGCAAAAGGTGGTCCCAGAGGCTTTACTCCATTCCCATCATTAAGGTTGACTCTACTTTGTGGAGGCAACTCTTCCCTAGTTGTTTCTTGAATGCCTTCTCACCTGGAGAGCTCATTTTGTGGCACTATATTGGACAGTGCTTCTCTGCTATTAATAGAGTTTTCAATGACTAATAAATTTGGGAGTGGGCTGCTGGGTTCTTCTCCCTAGTCTATCTTAGTCTGGTCTCTCAGCTGAAAACTGTCCACCATAGGTAGCCCTGCTGGCACCTGAGATAACGGTGACATTGCTTTCAGCATCACAGCAGCATGCAAGCCCCGACAGTGCAACAAGCTGACAGATAAAAAAAACAGTAATAGCTGATGTTTTTTGAGTGCTTTCTGCATGACCATATGCTATTCTAAGTGCTTTATATGTATTAATGCTAATCTTCACAACAATGCTGCGTTAAGTACTATTCTTATGCTTGCTTTCCATATGAGAAGATTCAGATATAGAAGTGTAAAATCAATAAGAGATACACAGCTGAGAGACCATCCCAGTTGTCCAACAGATAAGCCTGTAGCTGTCCCCAAATCATTCTCTATTCATTAACATTATAGTGACAAAGTCTTTGCATATTTTGGAGCTGAGCCAACTGTCAACAACTTGAAGTGTTTGTTTCATGAGATATAGCCAATAACACTGCTAATATTAATATGTATTAAATCTTCACTGTGTGCTATGCACTGTTGCAAAGCCCTTTACATGCACTATTGCATTTAATCTTCACAATGACTCTATCAGCTAATGGGATGATAGCACAGGAAATGAAACAATGGCACAAAGAGATAAAATAACTAGCCCCAATTTGGAGAGGTAGAGAATGGGAGAGTGAGAATTCAAAGGTCCAAGTAGGGGCTGAGAGAGCTTGGGATTCAGAGTTAAGTCCACAAAGTCAGGAGTTTACAAGAGGGTTATCAAAACACTGGTAAGGAATCTTAAATCACCTTATGGTCTGAAGGTTTATTTTACAATTATATTTCAAGATTTTTAAAAAGCCAGGCTGAATTTTACATTTTCTCACTAGAGTGATGCTCCTGTGAGGGAAGGTTCTTTGTCTAGTACTTGCCTATATTTCTAGCATTTAGAACTTTACATTTACTGCCACCAAGTAAATGATTATAAATATTCAGTAATCATAAATATTTGTATAATGAATGAGTAGATATTGGCCATATTGTGAAACAGATGAAGCGTTTTGTTTTTTATTTTTGTTTTTTAAGAATCGTCTATCTTTTGGGGTTACCATTTTAATTCTTCAGTACTTCTTTACTTCAAATGTGCTAAAGAAACATTTTTTTACCTCTTCAAAGATTATGGCATTTTCCCCCAAAAAATGTTCTGTGGCACATTAGCTCTGAGATGCTACTACAAAAAGGTTGAATGATAAAATATAAAAAATGATGAATTATGCAAAATTTAAATGAATTCTCAAATGCTAGACTTCTTAGGACTCCTAGTAGGCTGAATGTTCAAAAAGAGGTGATATTGGATGTGGAGTTTAGTTTACCACTGGGCCCTTTTTTTAGAGAGAAAATTGGCACAAGTGTTCCAGGGGAAGAATTTCTGGAATTTTTATTTCTAGAAATCTGGAGGCTTCTACAATGGTACCTATTTAAATTAGCGTGTGTGGAATGTCTTCATGATTTGCTACTTAACATGTACAATACTTCATAAAAATTTACATTATTTTAATCCATTTCCACAAGAGTCTCCCTGGGAACTGACTCATCTGATTAATTTATGTTGAGGTAAAATTTTAGTGCCTGATAAGAGCTTTCTTGCCTCTACCAGGCCATTGCAAGGAAGTGTCAGGTAGCAACAGCCCAAGAGTTGTCCAGGTCATAATTTCAGGCAGAATCAATCAATGTAATGGGAGGAGAAAGAGCGCCAAGGATGAAAAGTAGTTTAGCTTGGAGGCAAGGGTTTGTGCCTTCCCTTAAATTATTCTTTGTAGAGATCCACTCCTCTCTGTATACAAATAGCCGTGGGTCATATCCCCTGGTGCTAAACTGACTGGAGGAGTTCTCTTCTTCATTATCAGAGGGACATATCAGTAGTGTGATGAGCCATCTCAATTTTTCCTAGACTGAGAGGTTTGCCAGGACATGGGACTTATAGAACTAAAACCATAAATGTCCCAAACTGTACAAGTTGGTCATCTTCATAGAGAAGTCACTTCACACACTGAAATGGCTCTACATGTGTCTAAAATTTTTGGAATCAGAAACTTCAGCATGAACCACACGCAATATTTTTACTGATTTTGCTTGCACAGGGTGAAGAAAAACAGGAAAAATAAAATGTACAGAATTTTCTTGGTCATTTGAAATCTAATTATGAAATCTGCAGCACTCCTGGCATCTTTATTTGCTTTCCCACTCTTCTTTTTTCCTTTGGAGTACTCTACTGTTTGTTTGTTTGTTTGTTTGTTTGCTGTTGTTGGGGGTTTTTTGTCATTGTTGTTGCTGTTTTTTGTTTGTTTCATTGTTTGTTTGGCAAAATCACTAGTTCTTGTTTTAGGTGCTGTCGAGTTGAGTTCAACTCACAGCGACCCTACGTACAACACATACAACACGCAAAACATGCTTTTCTGCTATCCATATGGTTTTCAGTGGCTGATTGATTTGGGGGAGTGTGTTGCTGAGTCCTTCTCCCAAGCCTACAGCATCTGGTGTTCCCAGGTGGTCTCCCATCCAAGTACTAACCAGGCTGGACCCTGCTTAGCTTCCAAGATCTGACAGGATCTGACGACACAGTGGTATGGCTGCAGGCTTAGATTGTACAATGTGATATTAGGATACAAACCCAGATTCTTTGACTCTGGGCCAGTATCTCGACCTCTGTGCTATCTACACTATCTCCGTGCCTTCCCAAGATTTGAGAAATACCTACTGAGACTTTGAAATCAAAAGCTGTCATTACCAAGTGAGGTGGGTGTGGATGTTGGAAAACTTCTCACTAGTATGACTGTTGGATACTAACATAACACACAGAACTATTTCAATAGCTGGATTTTCCATTTTCTCTCTGGTTCTTCCTTCTCATTTTCATTTGTAGAACTTTCCTCTACCCAGTTACTACATGATGAGATTTGCAAAGTTTCATACTTGGTCCTTTCTTCTTTTTATTTTTTACTCTGTCTTTAGGTAATCTGATCTCTGTCCATGTCTCACAAATTTATATCTTCAAATATTCTCTTCCAAACTCCAAAACCATAAGTCCAGCTGGCTATTTGGATGTCTCAAAGGTTCTTTATATCAAACACTTTTGGAATCAAACTAAAGGAGCTCCTTATTGTGCCCCCTTGCCTAAATTTAGAAAGCTTGGTTCTTTCCAGTGTTCACCCTGTTATAGATACCCCATCCTATAGTTATGCAAGGTGGAAATCTGGAAACAAGCCTCATCATATCCCCATTTAATCCATGATAGTATTTAATAATATTAATCTCTCCATTGCAACTCATCAAGATCTCACTGATCCACTCACATCTTGCTTTCCTTACCGTTATTATTATTATTATTATTATTACTATTACCTAACTAATCCTTAAAAAATAACTTATCTGATCCTGTCAGCATAGCTATTCCCCTACCTTTCTCTTTAGCATTATCTCACGCCAAAATTATACAATTGTACCAGTGAAGATTATGGCAAGAATTGAATAGAATAATCAAGTTGGATAATTTGAGGACAGTTTAATAATGATACAAATAGTGTTAGTATCCTATGGGGAATAATAGCCTTGAGATAACTGGAGGGAAAAGTTATCATAACCAGGAGATGGCAACTGTGTGGAAATGTTGACCAACAGGAGCTGTGACCATAATGACCTGTCAGGGAAAGTGCTGATGAAATAGATACTTACACTTATTCATCTCATATTCATTCTCCTTTCACTCACCAGTCCCATCCCACTGCCACTTATTGACTGAACTCAATTAAAAGTTAGAGGCAAGAGAAACCATTATGGCAGTGTAGGAGCTAGAACAGGAACACATAATTTTCAAATATAGAAAGATAATCAAAGAAAAAGAAAAAACAATCATCTATAATCAATATAAAGCAATTAATCAAAAAATTTGGACCTCAGTGGAATAGTAGGTACTTCATCTGTTGTGTGTGCCTCTAGAATAGGACTTCTCAAAAAAATGTTGCCTTCTGGTATAAGATGGTAAGTTAGAGGCAGCCTCTGTCTAACACAGTAATATAAAGAAGTCAGGAGAGGAAGGAATGGATACTACTCCAAAGAAAGATAAGAAAAGTGCAAAAATCACAAAGAAGATTATAGATTGGTCTCAAAGTCCAGAACAGTGAGAAGGTATAAGCAGGACACATCTCCAGTCCCTGCTCCTCAGTAGTAGAGAGGAACCAGAGTCCTTACTCAAAAAGGTAAGCTGGACAGCCCTGGCAGGCAGACTGGCAGTCCCACAGGACAAGCTCACAGTCCTTGAAGGCCTGGCACCCTTTGGGGAATATAGTAAGACTCTTCCTGACTAAGGGGTGGTCAGCATTGGAAAAGAGAGTCATTTTGCCATGTTCTATATCTTGGAGGGCCTACAACCATACTACTGTGGCATCTGATCCCATTAGATCTCAGAAGCTAAGCAGGGTCAAGCCTGGTTAGTACTTGGATGGGAGACTACCTGGGAATACCAGGTGCTATAGGCTTGGGAGAAGGACCCTGCAACCTACTCTCCCCAAACAATAAGCCATTGAAAACCCTATGAATAGCAGAGACGCACTAACAATACTGTTTCGCCTGTTGTAGGTAGGGTCACTATGAGTCAGGCACCCACTCAACAATATATAACAACAACAACAATATCTTGGAGGGCCATGACAAAGCACCACTTGAGAGAGACTCCGTTGTGTGAGATTGAGCTACTAGGGGCGGGGAGGCTAAAGACAAACCATATCATATTCTATCAGTATAGACTTATCAGATGAAGGAAAATTAAGTTAGAATTAAACTGGATATTATGATGTCATTTCTCATTCATTGGAGTTTTTTGATGAGATATTATTGAAATTTTGATTAGCTCTTCTAGAAAATAGCTAGGAATGAGTGGCTATACCTGAGAAGCCACCATTCATCACCCTAAGTATTTATTATGGTTTTGGTGCATTTCACCTTGCTGAGCAGTTACAATCTTCTCTCTCGAAGGAGGAAGGGAGCAAAGAGTCATGCTTTCTTTGAAGTACAGAAGTTGATATACTTGTTTAACTTGTTATCTATTATCACTTAAATGACAGTATAAATCCTAATGTCTTAAAACAAGAGTCAATGCATTAAGTTCAAAATCTACAGGTGAGGAATTTGACTGGGGCTCTACTAGGCAATTCTTCTGCCTTATGGATCATTGATTTGGCCACTCAGCCAATGGACACACCATTCAGGTTGTATTCTGTTGGTGGCTGGTCAGATCTGGAGAGTTTAAGAAGGATTCATCCATGTGTTTGGTGTGTTAATTGGGTTGGTTGATGTCTAGGCTCAGCTGGACCTCTCTTCTTCTTCTGTGATTTCAGGGATTCTCTACATGTCTCTACATAAGTAACCAATCTTCTACCAAGGTGGCTCAGGGATCTAACAGAGTATATATATTTCCCAAGGTGTAATATGGAAGCTACCAGTCTGAAGTCCTAAGACTTCAAGGACAGGCACAGTGTCACTCCCAATGTCTTCCATAAGATGCAGCAATCACAGGACCATCCAAATTCAAGAGAGTATACATATGCTCTCAGATACACACTGGAGACAAGAGCATATAGGTTTGTGATGATCTGCAATCTGTGACATCATACTTTCCTAGTTTGCTGGTGAACCTTGATAAGAGTCACTGGTACTCCTGGTCAGACATGAGCTCATCCCCCTGTCATGAGTCATACTCAGTCAAAGAAGAATAGGTCAGAAGATGGCTACAATAGGAAACTGTCTCTTGTGATACCTGAATCATAGGAAATCCAGATACTATAACACTGGGCAGCTGGCTAACCTCATAGCTGGAACAACTTGCATCTTAAAACTGGGGACCATAACATCATTCTTTCACTCATTGACTTCATTGTGTTAGTAAATATTTGCTGAGGGCTTACTATATGGTAGTTCTTAATAGACATGTTGTTGTTTGTTGTTAGGTGCCATTAAATTGGCATCCGACTCATAGCGACCCTATGTACAACAGATAAACACTACCAAATACTGTGCCATGCACAGCACTATTATCAGTGCTTCTCTGCTATTTATAGGGTTTTTAATGGCTGATTGTGTTTTGGGAATGGACTGCCAAGTCCTTCTCTCAAGCCTACAGTACCTGGTGCTCCAAGACAGTCTCCCATCCAAGTACTAACCATGTCTGACCCTGCTTAGCTTCTGAGATCTGATAAGATCAGATACCAGTGTGGTACGGCTGAAGGCTTACTAGACATAAGGGTAAGATATTTGTTTTCATGGATCTTCAGTCTATTGGAAGTTAACAATGAGTAGGTAAATGATTATATAATCTATGAAATGTGACAGATTTAGCATAGAGTGAAAATCTACTGGTGGTCAGGAAGGTCTCTCTGTGGAGTGGACATTTAATCTGATCACCTGAGTGGTACAAAGGAATCTAGATTGGAAGCATATTTAGGAAGAGAGAACAGTATGTGCAGAGTAGAAAGAAAAAGATGAATGTGTTTAGGGCACCATGGATAATGGAAGAGTAACTGGAAATGGAAATGGAGAGAAAGGAGGAAGTCAGATAACTTAGAGACTTAAAGACCATGGTAGGAAGTCTAGATTTCATTTGAAGTGCAAAAGAAAGTTAATAAAGAGATTTTACTTACAGAATGGCATAACTTGCATGGTGTCATAAAAAGACTTCTCTCTCTGGCTGCCACTATGAGAGCACAGGAATGGGAAGGAGGAGAGTGATGGAGAGGGCAGTCCTAGTGATAGTGAAGGTCAGGTGTTAGTGATAGACATGGGAACAGATAGATTCAAGAGGTAGTTAGGAGGTAACATCATAGGGCTTGGTGATGGCTTAGAAGGGGTACAGAGGGAGAAGAAGGCATCAGAGAGGTTTCTGGCACCTGGGATCCACTGTTGTCTCACTCTTCTTTGTCGCCTAACTCAGGAAAGAAAATTGAGATCATTATTTTTATGCTTCTCAATGTGCTTTAGAGAGTGAGACTTTTATATCCCTGTGTGGCTTCTGTAAATGCCACCAGCCAGTGAGCCCAAAATGTTCAAAGACACTAAATATATTTTCAAAGTGCTTTTCAACTCTCGAAGGAAAAAAGGAGAGAAAGTACATCCCTAACCCTTCCACTGTCAGCAGATTTAGCTGAGCCAAGTAACAGGAGCTTTCTTCTTCTGAGTGTCACAATGTGTTTTTGAAAAGTAGCTAACCTGGTCATAAAAATAAGGCTGAGAGTCTCAGCTCTGCGGGAGATTCTAACTTGCTCTTCCAGCCTGCCACAGAAATAGCTTGGGATACCTTGCTTCCTTGTCACATGGTGCCATTCCCTTGATGTATTTCCTTGGATGAAGGGGCTTGAAAGATCAAAGCTCCAGCTTTGTGCCTTCATGATTGACCTCAATCAGTCATAGCCTCAAAAACTGGCCAAACAAACTGCTAGAAGAAAATCTGAGAGAATTATTTTCTAGATGAAGCTTTACAACTCTTCAGATCATAGTTTATTATTCCAGTCTGAGTGAAAGGAGTATAGGCACCTGAATAAAAAAGTAATTTGTTGTTGTGAGGAGTGACCAACAGGCACACCTTGAAAATCTAGCGATGGAGAAAAATAAACATGCTCCATTAGTCAGACATTGTGGTCTCTAGCAAGGAAATGTTGTATGTTCAAATTTTTAGGCCCTGATTGGCTTCACTGTTTAGCTTGTTGTTGGTCCTCTTTGGGTAAAAATTTCCAGGCTCATATGAGAAACTTGTACAAATAAATCTGTAGATCAAAATCAAAGTACTTAGATATCTAAAAATTTATGATCTTTACCTCTGATACGTAAAATTTGCCTTCTACTGAATCACTTTCTTAGTTCTTCTCATTCAGCAATGTGTTATATGCAACTTGAAGCAAGACATTTTAGGATTATTTCTGTATCAGTTTCAAATGTGCACAAATAACTAAAAGTTTGTTGTCTGGGCTCTCTACTTCATCTGTATCAGGCTAGAGGTTCCAAACATCTTAAATGTGCAGGCTAAATATCTTCAACTCAGGACCACTGAATAACTCCAATAGACACATTCATTTGTATTCCCTGAGTCCCATCTCCAGGTTCATGTTAAAGGCTGCCATTCATATGACTCTTGGAGTGTGAAATGAACCAACCTCATGAAACTACTAAATACCACTTTCCCATCTGTGGCATGGGTCTGTGGTGCCTAGAATAGGCCTTGAGGCTTTGTCAAACTTACCAGATGGCAGACTTTCCTCTTGAGCTTGGTGATATATACTATTAATGCATTTTGTCTTAGTGGTACTAGGACCCTGCTCCAAATCTTTTAATTCCCTTCCTCAGGGGACTGGACCAGTCTCCTATATCTACTATATATGCTCAGTCCCAATGCTCAAGAATTGCCCAGCCAAGCATGGTTTGCCACAGTCTACTCCAGAAATTCTTGCTAGCAATCTTCATCTGCCAGATTCAATGCAGATCAGGCCCAGGTATGCTCAGTTGCCTAAAATATTGTGACTTATCCTGCCATGATTTGATGCCTAACCCCGATCCTGCCATTTGAGCTTATTCTCTTCTTACCATATCATATTTGAAGGACTAGTGGGATTTGAGGACAACAAAAAAGATGATGTTTTTTCATTATAAATCCATATCATCAGACACGAGTGGACCACGTTACCACTTCAATCAGGAGCCTCTAACAACAAAGTTTTAAATTCAACTCATGAAACATGGCAATAAATACCACATTCTTTATATTTTTATTGTATATGAAATACTCAAAATATTTGTAAGATCAATTTCCAAGCAGTTTTCATTGAGTTGGCTGGTAACATAAGTTTTGTCACCTTAGACTGTCATTTTCTCCTTTCTATCCAAGCTTCTCTATCTTTTCACTTCATCAAACCCTTAGGAATTTGGACAAAGGCAGAAAGTTAGGAGATACAAGCTACAAGGCACCTTCAGTGGTTGTTTTTCTTCATTGTGAATAAAATGAGATCTGTTCTTATCTTCATGAAAGGACTCATAAAATTCTGGATATAATGAGTTCTATTCTGGGAAATATACCAAAAACTGAAATTTGGATTTTTTAATGCTGCACTCCAGTGATCCAAAGAAAATAATGAGCTGCATATTTGCAAATACTGTAATGTCACTTAGCTATGCCATTGTAATCCAAATACAGATTTAAGACACATGAAATTTCTGTGCTCCCTGGTGGGGCTTCAGGGGTGACATCACTTGTTATGAACTTGAGAGGGAGTAGCTCAGGGAATTTAATGGAAAAATCTCAAATACATATGTAATTGGTTATGAATCCCAAGAAGATCACTGTGTTTATTCCAGGAAGACTGACTACATCTTTCAGGAATTGGGAGAGCCTTTTGCTGTTACCACAAAGCTGTCTATTGTAGATCTTGTTCCTTCTACTCTACTAGATTATGGAGGTTAAGAACCCAGGCCTAAGCCTAGGGGCCCTCAGCCACTGCCTTTTCAGCAGGAATAGGAGGTGGAGTACCTAGGAACAAGGGAGTAAAACCCTACTCCTTGTCTCTAATGACTGCTCCTTAGTCTTAGAGTAAGAGGATCTGAGCAAGTGGCCAAGGACTATTCAAAATGTATCTGTGAAGTCAGAAGTTGCACTGAGGCCACACAGCACACTGAAAAGATTCCTACTTTGGCATTAGACTCCCTAGACTGGGTTTATTCCCTGACCATT
Source organism: Pedetes capensis (assembly GCA_007922755.1). Taxonomy (NCBI): domain Eukaryota; kingdom Metazoa; phylum Chordata; class Mammalia; order Rodentia; family Pedetidae; genus Pedetes; species Pedetes capensis. The sequence continues at coordinate 66,374 of VMDO01004381.1, forward strand.
TAGAGCTTTATGACTTTGGGAAAGTTCAATGCTACCACATTGAGAGGAATTTAGCCTCTGTCTCTCTCTCTCTCTCTCTCTCTCTCTCTCTCTCTCTCTCTCTCTCTTTGCCTGTCTTTCTTTTTCTCTCTATCTTGCATACACACACATCAGCATATATTAATTGTGCAAAATAATGGGTTTTATTGTGGGGTTTTTATACATACATATAACATAGTTTGATTACATTCACCCTCCATTATTCTCTCATCTCCCCTCTTCTTCACCTCTGGTCCCCTAAGGAAGTTTCTTCCTGTAGTTCCAGACAAGAAGTTGAGCAAAAACCCCCATGTTCAACCAACTCTTAAACTACCTGGGACTTTGAGATAGGTGACATTACTAGTTGCCTTTCTAATAGTTCTTCCTCTTATATTTCTTAGAAAAATAAAGAAAACAAAGTCAGGTAGTAATATGACTAGTACCAGTAATCACCTTTATAGACTTTTCTTTTGCTAGGGATAGGCAATAAGATATGAATGTAAGTTATTACTTAGGCTTCTCAGAAGCATTTAAAAACAAAAGTCTAACATGCATCTTCTGCTTTTGCTCATTTCCCTTGCTGATTGAATGCATGAATATATGATGGCAGAAGGTAGGGCAGCTATCTTGCAACCATCAAGCCACATACTAAGAAGGAAGCTAGTAGGAGTCTGGACCAATGATGATTTCTCTGAATATAGACCTGAACTACTTACTTTCAGACTTCTTGTTTGAGGAGTAGGGGAAAAAAACAAACAAACCCTATTTACTTAAGCCACTTTGCACAAACCACTTGGGCAAATCCATTTGGGCACCATATTTATCCTAATCTTTGCCTTCTAAATATATGTAGCCTCTCAATCCCTACTTCTGCTCCCCAGACTAGTATTTTTTGCCATCTCACACTTTAGGATTGGGAGAGGGACCTGACAAGCCACTCCCTCAAAATAATCAGCCATTGAAAACCCTATGAATGGCAGAGAAGCATCACAATAGTGTTTCTTGTCTGTTATACATAGGGTCATCTAACAATAACATCTAACAATAACACTTTAGAAGGGGTTGGTTTAGCTTGCCTGTAGCCATAACACTCTGGTATCCCATCTCATCAGATCTCGGAAGGTAAACACGGTTGGGCCTGGTTAGTACTTAGACTGGAGACCACCTGGAAACACCAGGTACTGTAGGCTTGGGAGAAGGACCCAGCAACTCACTTCCAAAAAACAATCAGCCATTGAAAACCCTATCAGTGGCAGAGAAGCACTAACAACACTGTTTTGCCTTTTGCATGTAGAATTGCTGTGAGTCAGAGACCAACTCAATGGCACCTAAAAAGAACAAGAACAACAACACAACAGGGTTTAGCTCAGTTGGTAGAACACCGCTCTGTACTTTCTGAGGACCTGGGTTCGATCCCTAGCACCATCACAAACCCAGGAGAAGGATGTGGCAGTCTACTCTGGAAAACAATCCCAAAACAGTCAGCCTATGAAAAACCTATTAGTGTCACTATGAGTAGGACCTGACTCCGTGGCACCTAACAATAATGATGCTTTAGGAAAGCACTGTTACATTATTCTAAGGAAATGAAACTTGCTTGGATTCTTCAGTGTGTCTGTAAACAGACCTAGCCTCCTTAAACAGGGAAATGTGAACAGTGTAAAGATAGAGAGAATACTGTCTATCACTTCCCTTTCCATATATCCTAAGGATGGAACTAATTGCTCTGACCCAAAGAGATAGTAAAACATCTCTTATGCCCCCCAAAACTGAGTGACCTGAGATAGGCACCTCAGTTAACTCATAAGAATTTACATATAAAAAGAGATGAAGCCAGGACCTGGAGGCCTCTCCAGGCAACTGACTCAAAAAAGATTTCATTTATAACCCAAATAATTAGGTTGAGAACCCAGGATCCTTTCCATGTCCATTTAAAGCACCAAAAGCTGGATTCCATACCCCTACCCACAACCCTTCCCCTTTTATTTTGGAAGTTGTTGGCAATTGCTTCTTTCCTATGTATAAATGGAGAAAATCCATTTTTTCCTTGAACCATGTAAAGAACTCCTGGAATCCAAGTAAAAAGGTTCTATTCTTGTAACAATCACCTGCAGTTTGGGGGAACCTGCACTGCAGTGTTTTTCTGACTGCTGAACTGCTTGTATCAATAAATAACTCCTTTCCTAACTGGTCCTAAGGAGCAGCAGCAGATTGGGTGCCAGCCAGAAGACTGGCTGAACCTCGCTTGAAGTTATCCCAGCTGAGTACTGAGCGTGGTGTTGCAGTGCTGAGCTTGGGCTCAGTTTGTACCATGGGTGGAGCACTACTTCCAGTAGTCTGCCATCCGAGAACACTGTAGATACCAGATGAACACTTGTGGACCAGCACCAGAACACTCTGCAATTCTTTGATTGAGGGTTCTGAGGCCAACTTCTACAATGTCCTCCACTTAATGTTCCCCTGATTGCCAGAGGCTCAGCTTCAAAGGAAGGCACCAAGGAACTGATGTTTCCTTGAATTTGCTTCATAAATGTCACTCATATTGAGTATCATAATGGAGGCATAGGAGTTTGGCTCAGCTAGTAGAATGTCAGTCTGCACTCTCTGAGGCCTCTGTGCGATCCCCAGCACTGCAAGAACTGAAAAATGATGTGACAATTCACTTTAAAGCAATTCCAGAACAATCAGCCATTGAAAACCCTATGAGGGTCAGCATGAGTCAGATGGACTCAATGACACCTAACAATAATAACAAAGAAAGCACTGACATAGTTTGGTGTTCCCATAAACTAGATTTTTCTGATTTGGGAAAATAACTACTGTGGATCATCCCTGAGTATCATTCGTATTATAGGGAAAATGCTTCTTTTAGAACCTGTGCAAGACTGAATTTTGAGTTGATCCAGCTCTTGAATTCTGTGGAATCTGATCATTATGGACCCATGGTTCCATCTTTTGCTGACACTTTGTGTGCGGCAAAGGATTAAGAAGCCAATTATCTCATAGTTCCAAATAGTATAGGGAAAAACTTGTTAGGTGCTGAATTTCTCCATCCTATTTTCAGACAGTCTCTGCTCTTGGCCAGGCTGCCTTTGGGTTGGAACTTGTGATCCTCTTGCCTCAGCCTCCCAAGTAGCTGGGTTTATAGGAGAGTACCATCATTCCTGGTTACTCACAGTTCTGCAAATCTGTTGTGAAAAAGTTAAATTCTCTTTACTTATCTTAAGCTTTTGCCTAGAATATAATATACCTGTTTCTCTAATGTTGTTATAGAGTCAATACATCAGTTTCAGTGTTTCTTACTACAAGTTGTTGATCATGTTTTAGCTTTTAAAAACAGAGAAGTGCATCTTGTATATGAATTACTGGAAAATACTTTATTTCTCTTTAAAATACATCCTTTAGGGCCTGCACTGATAGTTCCTAATTGGATTAAAAATGAATGTACAAATTGGCTGGACTCTGACAGAAATTACTAAGCAGATGGGATTGGTTCTATTTCTTGGCTACCATATCATTATTTTATCAGCATTATAGAAATTGTTCCTATTCTAATTCTCATTTGTGTTACATATTATGTTAGAGAGAATTTTGTATGTTTTTTTCAACAGACTATTTTGTTTTTTGGCTCCTTTGACTCAAAAGAGAAGACTAGTGGTATAGGACAAGTACCATCATTAGAGACTGCTCAACTGAGTGTAGGACCACATCAGTTTCCGAGTTCAGTACTTTCTTCTCCTTCTCTTCTACTAGGGCTTCCTCCTCAATTTTCTTCTCTCCAGCTTCCGTATTTTCCTCTATATTACCATAATCTACTAATATTTGTGACTCAGATAATCTAGGAACTAAAATGAAAAAGCAGCACTCAGATATAAGACCATTTATACTCATTATTTAAAACATCAGAGAAATAACGATGTTCCAAATATGTTGGATGTTCTAAAGTGCATGAATAAGGTTAAACTTCACACTGTTGAATGGTCACCTGATGGCAGGCCCATTCATAAGAGGAAAAGACAAAGTATACATTGGGATCCAGTTTCTTTAATACTGAATGCACTTAAGCAGAAATTTGGATTTCAAGAAGATGATTCCTTTGACAAAGAAAACAGATGTTGGGAGTCTTCTCCATTTTCTAGTCCAGAAACTTTAAAGCTTAGATATCACATTTCCTAGTTAGAAGAAGGACAGTGATCTAAATGAAAAACTAATAAGGACAAAAGCTGTTGGACAAGGTATCAGCAACAAAAACTCTGTATATCCTTGGAAGAAAAGATACAGAAATATGTCAGTGTTTCTTTCACTGCCTTAGAAGGTCATATCTTATGTTAGTGAGAGTAAATGAAGCCTATATCCTGGAATCTACCAGTACCCAGAGCAAGAAAGACTCTTAAGAATACCTGACTCTGGTTTTGGAATATCCAGCAATTAACTGGCTACTGCTGTGAACTTTTCCCCATGTGTTGTTGTTGTTGTTGTTGTTGTTGTTGTTGTTGTTGTTAGGTGTCATCAAGTCAGACTGGACTAATAGTGACTCTAAATATGGCAGAATGAAACACTTCCCAACACTGTGCTATGCACATGACCTTTTTATGTTGAGCCCATTGTTGCAGCCATTGTTTCTTCTCATTTTGAGTCCTGTCACATCAGCAAAAGAAGTTCCTGGGGGCTTTACTCCATTCCCATCACTCAGGTCGACTCTACTTTGAGGAGACAGCTCTTTCCAGTAGTTTCTTGAGTGCCTTCCAGCCTGAGGGGCTCATTTTCTGGCACTATATCTGACAGTGCTTCTATGCTAGTCATAGGGTTTTCATAATAAATTATGACTTCTAATTTAAGCACCTTTAAATCTTTTAAAAATCTGTACTGATCTGCCTTATTTGGCCTCCAGCACCTTGGAGATTTCCAAAGAGGATAAAATAACTTTTTCATCAAGATAGGGTTTTAGTCTATAGGATTGAGCTTTCTAAAATTTCTTCTTGAGATAATAAAGTATTCCTAGAAACAGATTTTGATTGTTAAGTGCTAGTAGTAGAATCTTTTTGACAAGTTTTGCCCACACTTGCTATCTAAATATGTGTGACTGACATTTCTGCTTCCTTTGTTCCTTATTACATTTATATTCTATTCCTTTGTAAATAGATTATACAAAAATGTGCCTTTTGAGAAAAAAAAAAGAACTTTCTCTCACCCAGATGCCTCCTGTCTCTGCAGTATTCACCTATAAAAATACATAGCTGTGCAAATAGGGTAACATTTCCCAATTTTCAACAAAGCAATCATATCTTTATCCTTTCTATCCTGAGGTATACTTCATAATTTCTATTCTTTGATTCTTCAAATTTCAGACTCACTTAAAAGTACAAGTTCTCCTTGCTCTGAATAACCTGACTCTTTCACACTCTTGGTTGAAATGGACTAAATGAATTTACCTTAGGAGTCCACATGGGAATATTTCATCTTTTGTCTCTTGGATTCTTTCTTCATTCTGAAGAGAGCCTTTGGAGAAATGATCTTCCAGAGATAAAATGTGCATGATATAATTTCAAAATATTACCCTGCAATATCTTTTTCTTATTAGCTATCATGATGTTGTCATGTTTGGTGGCATTGTAAATTTAACTTGTTGGTAGGCTTCTTCATGACCACAGTTATACTACCTCTGTTGACCCTCTTATTCATCTTGCACGGGGCCATTCCATCTATTCTCTTTCCTGCATGGACATGGCACCTTGGGGTAGTCTAATGTGTGTCCATAAGCTTGCTTATCATCTTTCTTTTTTTTCCTTCTAATCTGGTAGGGCCAATGAAAGATGCCCACAAATTCCTTGACTCTTTTTCCATTGAGAGGTGAGATCTATTCTCCTTCCCTGTGAATTTGTGACTACTTTGATCAAGAGAGTACAGATGGAATAATGCTGCACTGCTTTCTGAGGCCAGGAGACTGCTTCCACTTCAAATGTCAGTGAATACTCACTCTTGTACCCCTGACCCCCTGTCCCATGTAAGCAGCCCAATTATTATACAGAAAAGATCACATGGATGGGATGAGAGTCTGGCAAAGGCTTTCTCTAACTCTCATTGTTAAGACCTTGGACATCTGGATGATGCCATCTTGAACCTTCCAGACCAACCCTCTGGCAGAATACCCCAGAATGACTCTGGTGGATATAACATGAATCAGACAATTGCCCACCTGAACACTGCCTGAATTCTTGACCTTCAATATTATCAGATATAATTAAATTGGCTACTTTTTTTGGTAGTACTTGGGGGTTGAACCCAGGGCTTCACAGAAGAGCAAGTGCTCTACTACTGGGCTCTACTACTACAGCCTATTTTTTATTTATTTATTTTTTTTTTTAAATCTTGAGACAGTGTCACTAAGTAATCCAGGTTGCCTCTGGCCTTGAACTTGCAATCTTCCTGCCTCCACTTCTCGAGTTGCTGAGCGTATAGGTATGAGCCACCCTTGGCTCCTTTTTGAAGACATTAATTTAAGAGGCAGTTTAGTACATAGCAGTTGATAACCAGAGCACCAAGGTTTATTGCTGTCCTTCTTGTCACCTCTCCTTGTCACTGCCATTTATTTTCCCTTTCTTTTCCCCATGATAGCTTCATAGTATCTCTACCATTGGTTTTACCCAAATACTAGGTGTTCAAGGAACCATATAGAAATCTAATTGCTGGGAAAATTGCTTAATAGCCTAGAATGTGAGTTATAATCACTATATTTGGCTACTTTCTGAACTTTACTTGGCAAGACAATGTATTCAATCAGAAGTAGATTAAAAAAAATGTAATCAACATTATCATTACTTATGCTGAGGGAAGTGTGGGTATTAAACTCTAAGCAGCCTCAGGGTTTGAATTTATGTTTTATTTATGATTTGTCAGGACTCATAAAACACAACTTTGATTAATGCAATGAAATAAATCCAAATCCAATGTAATTAGTGCCCAAAAGCTTAGGGAAAATCACATTTTAAAAATATTCAAAGCAGAGTCAAGATTCAATTTCTATGCTTCTTTGAGAGATTAGAAGAAGGGAGAGATGAAGAGGTTGCGATATGTTTGCACAGTGCCATTCTCATTTTTCATCTAAAATTTTAGACTCTTCCATCAAAGTTACTTTTTCCCCTCTACTGGATCCTACCCATGTGTCATGGTAGACAGATATGATGCACTAGTCCCCTTTGACCCTACCAGACCCAAGCCCCAATTACTATCCTGAAATAAAATTCACAGGTGACATAATCTAGCTACACAAATATTTTGAACAAAATACATAATGTACTAATTTTAATGTTAGTCTGCAGCCACAGCACTCTGACATCCAATCCTGCCTGATCTTAGAAGCTAAGCAAGCTCCGCCTGATTAGTCCTTAGATGGGAGACCACCTGGCAATACCAGGTGCTGCAGGCTAGGGAGAAGGACATGGCAATCCACTACTAAAACAATGTGCCATTAAAAACCCTATCAATAACAGAGAAGCACTGACAATAGTGCCAGGCATGGCACAGCATTGGGGAGTGTTTCATTCTCTTGTACGTAGGGTTACTGTGAGTCGGGGTTGACTCACAGCACCTAACAACAATTTTAATGTAAAAGATATAAAAGGAAAGTAATTTATAATAAAATTTTAACATGTAAGCACTTGGACTCATTGATATTATAAGAATAATAAAGAGGTAGGTTCATATTCACACACACAGAGTCACTATGGTGGTCATATGCACAAATGATTCAGGTATAATATATCAGCAATTCAATACCACCAGCATTTTTACCACAGATGAGACAATTTTCTGTAATGATGACCAGCTGTTGGTAACATTTTTTTTACAAAACAAATAAAATGATCCCTTAATTTGCATAGTTTTTGCATTCTGATTCCTAAGATTCTATTGTATGTGAAACTCATTGTACATAAAAACCTATTAAAAACCATGTAGTTTTCATGAAAGTCTAGTGGGATATTCAAGTCATGTAGCTATGGAACAATTCTTTATCATGTAAGATTGTCCAGCATATGTATAACACGTAGCATCCCTCCTCCCTCCATCACTATGATGACAAAAATTCCTTCATAAATTATGAAAAATATCCTTGGAGTAAGATTACCAGATTAAACCGAAGATGCTTAATTAAATTTGAATTTTAGAGAAATAATAAATAAAATTTCAGTATAAATTTGTCCCATGAAATATTAGGTGCATCTATTTAATAAAAAGAAGTTATAGTTTCTCTGAAATTGATATTTAACTGGTAATCCTATGTTTTCATTTGCTAAATCTGGCAACTATAACCTAGAGAAAGGTACTGACCTCTGGAGAACCACTGTTCAACAGGATGTTCTCAATACCTCAAACCAATTGCCAATATCTGGAGTCATGACCCCAGGGAACATTTGAGCATCTCATGAGAAAAGAGTAGGCACTAGGATGTAAGAACCAGCTTTCCCTTCATGTCATCTACCACTAACAACATGCAGAAATTCTCCAGTCCTGGGAATTATGTTCTCTGAAATAGTCCAAACTTTTAGTTGTCATTGAATCATTTCTCTACCTAATTTTAATTTAATGGAAGTTACAAAAGGACCCAGAGCCAATTTTTTCTGATAAGAAATCATTTAAAAATTTTTCTATGCAAGGAAAAAAGAACACTAAATATTTTATTGATTTTCATGTTGTCATGCCTTGTCTAGAGGATAATGAAGATAAATAGAGAAATAGCATTACCCTTTATTGCATTTCTTTCTGCACATATATCTTCTGAATACCAAAGGCAGGCTTATATGATGGAGGCAGGGCAGAAAAAAGAGAGAGAAATAAAGATAGGTTTCAGTGTCTGTCTCTCTACATATCTGGAAGATTCCCTAGGGAAATCTGATTCCTTTTTTTATGTCTCCCCAAAAGTGCCTATAATGGTAGAAATGCAATGGCTCTTGAGTGTGATGGAGAGAATAAAAAACACCAAAGTAGATTTTATATTAAATAACATCATATCATATAGGAGTCAGAAATAAGTAAACTGTTTTTTACAAGTCCTAAAGAATATGAAAACCCTATGAGGGTTTCTATGAGTCAGACTTGACTCAATGACATCTAACAACAACAACAACAACAACAACAACAACAACAATGAAGAATACTTTGGACCAAATCTTCTCAGTTTTATAGATTACGAAAACATGACTCAAAAAATTGTTACCTTCTTTGAATAATATGTTGGAGCTGGAAGACAAACCTCCTGAAAATGACTCCAGATGCATTTAGTTTCCCAAGTGTTTTTCACAAGAATAGTCTTATGATGTGCCTTAGGGAAAAAAAGTCTTTAGTAAAATAAGATTGAGAGATGTTGTATACTATCCTTCCCTACCCCAGTTCATGATGTACATTGTCTTCTGAAATTTTTTGAAAAGTCTTACAGTAAGTAAATTTATTTCACTGTGCTTAACTCATCATTTCCCAAATATATTTGATCACGGAGCTTTGCCAATATGGTGCTTAAGAAATAACAGTTCATGTTGCCCCAGAAGAAAGGCTATAAATACACAAAATGATGACAGATTTGGCAAGCAAAGGCCAAAAACTCAGTGGGACGTGAACTCTATCCCTTAGGTTTCCAAGTACTGGCCTGCGAATACAGCTGTATCAAAATCACCAGAGAATCTTATGAATATGCAGAGTTTTAGGCCTCATAGCCCCCCCAAATGCAGACTCTCTAGATCTGTGCGGGGTTCAAAATCTATTGTAAAGTTCTATAAAACTATGAATTACTGTCCTTCTAGAACTTAGCCTGGAAAAGACTGTAAGTTACCTGATGTTATGTCAACATGTGTTAAAGGAATCTAGGACTTGTACTGCCTCAGTCTTGTGTTTCCTATTGTCTTAGTCTTTGAGGAACTTGCTGTGGTAACGCTTGTATTCATATAACAATTAAGGGAAAACAAAAGACTATATAAAATTAATTTCAAATTTTCATGCTTTAGAAGAGACAGGCATCTATATAGTTACAAAGAAAGATATTTCATGGAGTCTTTAGGTTTTAGTGACAGGCTTCATCTTGGAGCTATAAGAGATGATTTTGAATAAAATAGTATTATGAGTTGAATTGTGTTCCCTCAAAATTCATATGTTGAAATTCTAACTCCTAGTACCTCAGAATATGGCCTTATTTGGAATAGGGTAATTGCAGATATAATTAGTAAAGATGAAGTCATTCAATCAAATATGACTGTTATCATAAAAAGGAGAAATGTGAACACAGACATGTAATGTACACAAAGAGAACACCATGGGAAGATGAAGGCAGAGATTGAAGTGATATTTTCACAAGCCAAAGAATGCCAAAAATTACCTGCATACCACCATAAACTAGGAGACAAGAATCAAACAGATTCTTCCTTACAATCTTCAGAAGGAACCAACTCTGCTGATACTTTGACCTTGAGTTCTAGCCTCCAGAACTGTGGGATAATACATTTGTTTTAAGCTACCTAATTCATAGTGCTTAATTACGACAGCCCCAGCAAAATAATATACATGGCCAGAAGTTACCTTAAGCTATAAAATTATCTTCTTATGTCTACACCTCCCCCAGAGTTCACCAATTTCTGATGCATTTGAACCAACTACCTCCTCCCCTCTTCAACAGCAATCATCTGTGGAGAAGTCAGAAACGTTGGTAATGATAACAAACTTTCCCCCTCCTGCTCTCTCTTTCCCCAAAAGTTCCCTGATGATATAAAAGCATGCATGGATTTTCAAACTTATTATTACCATCACTTATTACTATTATTAATAATAGTAATGGAGAAACTATATTGATATATACAATTAAAAGCTTAGGGTTTACTTTTTATCACTTTTTTTTCCAAATACACTTATAAGTTGAGCTCAGTTTATGAGAGGAACACAGAATTTCAATGATACAGATGTCAGATTACTAAGTACACTCATGTATCACTTAACAACAGGGCTATCTTCTGAGGAATATGTTGTTAGTAATTTTGTTCTTATGTGAGCATAATAGAGTACACTTGTACAAACCTAGATGGTGTAGGTCAACAACTCGAGGTGGCCTCTTGATGCAATCAGGAGAGATAAACACAAGATGTACAGGCTGCTGTTGGCATTGTACAGCATACTGTTTTACAGCAAACATTTTAAAAATAACTAGAATACACTAAAATAACAAAAAACATAATATGGTAAATACACAAACCAGTAATGTAGTTTTTTATTACCATCATCAAATATGTACTGTACATAATTGTATGTGCTATACTTTTATATGACTGGCAGGGTGGTAGGTTTCTTTTCTCTAGCATCACCACTAACACATGAGCACTGGATTGAGCCACATTATGATTCACTGGGCAAGAGAAATTTTTCAGCTCTGTTATAATCTTATATTGCATTGCCATATATGCAGTTCATTATTGACCAAAACATTGTTACTTGGTGTATAATTATAGGGTAAAACTCCAATTCTGAAATCCAGTTAATTTTAATCTAACCTGAGGTAAGTCTAATGATTATACAAGATGCTATTGGACCTTACCCGTAAAAACTGCCGTTGCCATGCCAGTACACATGAACAAGGGCCTGCTGCAGGCACATGAAGCTCTTTGCTTGAGTGCTTTCTCTCAGCCAGTCAGCAGGCAGGCTGGAAATGTCTAATTAATGCCCGTGTGAACAGCCCTCAGCCAGATGAGAATCAATGAAAAGATATCATACCTTTCTAATCCCACAGGTGGAATAACTGTTAGGTGTGTTCTCAGAGGGTTTGAGCTCCAGTTGTCCATTGTAGAAACTGTCTCCACATACCCCTTTTTAGCTTTCTTCCCTCCCCCTCTCATATCTTCATTCCCCTGTGATCACTTCCCAAAGAAACTATACGCTCAATTTCCTATCTTGGGATCTGCGTCTAGGGAACCCAAGCTTCTTGTTGTTGTTAGGTGCCATTTCACTAAGAAAATGTTATAATAGTATAATTTACTTAGTTAATTTTTAACCTCTTATTCTATGCATTGATCTGTTTGTAACTGAGTAACCTCAATACAGAAAACAAAACAATTTTATTTCACCAACAAAATGTGATTGTCATTGAAGCTATACATAAAAGTTCTGCTTTTCCTCCTTTCGGGTATACAGCAGGATTGCTTCCTTCTCCTGTCTCACACACACACACACACACACACACGCGCGCGCGCGCGCGATTGGTTTTGCCACGTGCCATGTGACTTGGAATGGCCAATGAAATGTGAATGGAACTGATATATGCTTAAGAGCCAGTGTATAATTCTTCATATCCACTTTTTTCTGTCTCGGTGGGTGTTAGACGGACTCTCTGTTGGCCCCCAATTTTCCCTGCCTCCTAGAATTCATATCTTTGTATAATCCCTCCCCCTGAGTGTGGGCTGCTAAACATCAACAGAATATGGCAAAGGCAGTAGAATTCTGCTTCCATCATTCTGTTACTTAAGAGTGCAAATTCTGACTTGCTAGCACATTTTGTATCTGCAAGGAAGTGGAACTTATCAACAACCTCCTGAGTTTAAAAGCAGATCCTTCCCTACCAAAACCTTAAGATGAGATGCCTATCCCTGACTAACACCTTGGTGACAGCTTTCTCACAGAACCTGAACTCAAGGACCCAGCTGAGCCATGCCTTGCTTCTTGACCCATAGAACCTGTGAGGCAATATGCCTGTGTTGTTTTAAGTTGCTTAAGTTGTTTTTAATTTGATACACAGGAATAGAAAACCAGTTGGCAACACAGGGATGGAGCTTCCCTCATGCTAGGTTCCAGATGACTCAATGGACACATATTACGAGTACAAATAAAGATTTAGTATTTAAAACCACTATGATTTTGCAGCTATTATTGAGCATACTTTAGCTTGTTCTGACTGAATGATAAGGCAAAATCTTTTACTCTGCCCATCTGGCTACCACACAATCAAAGAAAACAATCCCACTATGATAGTCACCTTGAATTATGAAGAGAACAGGATTAAAACTTGGTTTTAAAATCTTACCCCTCAAATTATAGTCAGCTAAAATGATCCTTATGCCTTTCTCAGCTTCTTTCAGTTTTAAAATATGACCTCATCAAAGTTAAGACTTACTCAAATCCCATCTTTGAAATGCAAATAGTATCTTGCCAAATTTCAGAGTAGGTACCTCAAAATCTAAAACTGTTAGTTCCATCCTTGTTGAAAATAACCACAGCCTCTTTCTCTGTTTTGTGATTTGCCTTTCAGACATTTTGTGTTTAGCAGGAGGTTAATTAGACACAATTGCAACACTGCCTGTGCTGCCCTAGGGCACAACACAATGGGCCAATTTGGAGACAACTGTATCTTAGAAACCCTAGGAGATATCAGCTTGAAATTTCCAGCAGGTTTAAAACAGAATCTTCTTTATAAATTTAGTGGTTCTATTAGAATTTTAGGCTTGCAGCATAAACCCTAATTGGACTAAAGTTTCCATTGCAATGAGCTGCTCAAGGACATAATGAAAAGTCAAGTTTCTGATGTGTTTATCTATTTCTTGGCTTCTAGGCACAATTGGAAATGCTAGTATCCAGATGCCCTTCTGTAGAAAGAAACTAGGGGCTTTGAAAAATATAGACAGAATGCAAGTTTTTCTGAAACTAACTCACACAGACCACCAAAGACACAGGAAATGTAAATGCATAAAGTAATTACACTAGAGACAACTAACTGCTTAGCTCTGAATGTACTAACCAAAGGAAGAAGGCAATGACAGCCTGGGATTGACAGCTTTCCTCTGTTGTCAGGCAGCTTCTGACTTCCACTGTCCAGTGCTGCCTTCCATTCTATCTTAGTCTGTTTGGGCTGCTGTAACAAAATATCATGACCTACATGGCTGAAAAATAACAGTTTATGTTTCAAGGTGTGGTTCACACCTATAATCTCAGTGATTCAGAGGTGGAGTGCTAGAGGCTAGCAAGTTTGAGGCAGCTTGCTCAACTTAGTGAGACCCTGTCTCAGAATAAAAAGAAAAAAAGGAAGGAAGGAAGGAAGGGGGAAAGGAAGAGAAAGAAAAGAGAAAGAGAAAAAAGAGAGAGAAAGGAAGGAAGGAAGGAAGGAAGGAAGGAAGGAAGGAAGGAAAAAGAAAGAAGAAAGGGTTGGGGGCACAACTCAGTGGTAGAGAGACCTCTTGCTTGGCATGCATGAGGCCCTGTGTTCAATCCCCAATACTTCAAAATAAAAAATAAATAAAATAAAAATATAAGAAACAAAAAAGGAAGAAAGAAGGAAAAAAGGAAGGAACAAAGGAAAAGAGAGAGAAAAAAGAGAAGAGGAAAGAAGACAAGAGAAGGGAAAACAAGAGAAAGAAATTTGTTTCTCAGAGTTACAGAGGTTGAGGAGTCCTAAATCAAGGTGTCAGCAGATTGGCTGTCTGGTGAGGATCCATTTCCTGGTTCATAGATGGTGCTTTCTAAATGTGTCCTCATGTGGTATAAGAGCAAGCAATCTCCCTCAGGCCTCTTTTCTAGGGCACTGTCCTTTCATGAGGGCTCCAACCTCATGAACTAATCACCTCTTAAAGGTCCCACCTCATAATTATTATAACCTTGGGATTAGACTTCTACATATGATTTTGTTTTGTTGTAGTGTTTTGAGACAGAGTCTCACTGTGTAGCCCAGGCTGGCCTCAAACTCACAGTCCTCCTGCCTCAGCCTCCAAAATCCTGGGGTTATAGGTGCATGCACATATGACCTTTGAGGAAACATAAACACTCAGAGCATAGTACCTCATATCCCAACTTGGAAGGCATTTGCTCTTCCCTTATAAATGCTCTTTCCTCTAGGACTCATCTCAGTCCATGACACATCTCCTCTAAAAAATCTATTTGGCCCCATACACTGAAGAGGTCTGGATTTTAATCCCAATCCCTTTACTACTTATCCAATGAATTTAATCAAATTATGTCACTTCTCTAGATGTCAGTTTCCCCAAAAGGTGAAAATACATTAGAAACTATAGAGAGAAATGTTGTTGTTGTTAGGTGCTATCAAATCGGATCAGATGCATAGCAACCCTCATAGGGTTTTCAATGGTTGTTTTGGGATTCCTCAGGAATAGATTGCCATGTCATTCTCCCAAGTTTGTGGTGCTAGTTATATCGAACTCGGTCCTAAGAGTGTGGAGCAGGTGCCCTACCAACTGAGCTAAACCCCAACCCACAGAGAAGATTAGATAACACAATACATGGAAAGTCCCTGGCCCAGCTATGCCCTTGTTAAGAATATTTACCATTTCTTTACTACACATTCTATTTAGCAGCTAATTATATTTGACTTCAGAAACTCTGGAAAAGTGTTAAATTTTTCATATTTTTGTTTTGCTCCTTGGCTATCTTCTAAGTTTCATAAAAGTAAAGACCAATTTTCACTATTCTTTCTGTTCAACTCAAAACCTAGCACACAGTAAGAGTTTGTTTTGTAGTATACATGGTGATGTCAGTCACCTCACATGACCTGTAACCATGACTTACTCTCTTGAGTGCCTTAACACATTAAATGATCAATGGGGCACACAAGAAAGAGATCACTGTAGGGTTAATTTCACTGGTCTTGCTGGAATATGATAATTTTCACTTATGTGAACTATAGATGTGAGCTTTGAAACAGATAACTTATATTTCTCAAGATCTGTGGATAAGAGATATTCAGTTTGCTTGGCTTTATAAGACTAAAAAGTCATTTGATTTGCTCTTATGTGACTGCTTTCCAGTACATTCTTGTGTTAATTAAGTCTACTTTCAGAGATTTTCAGCAGAACCTGCCTCATGTATTCAGACATGAGAGGCAAGACCCTCTTTACACATTTGTAGATTTGGGTAGGAGATTCAAGCTCCTCATGAGAGAGTAAATTTGTATCAGGAAGGTCTCAGATGCTTGAGGCTCTTCTCTTTTTCAAGGAGAAATTCTCACATCCATCTCCTTTTTAGATTCTAGAGAAGAACACACTTGTTTGTGAAGATTCTAAGACCTGGACTTTACTCTGGATCTAGAATAAATTTTGTATATACCAAAGGAGGACTAGTTAGTCATACAAATATTCCAATATATCCCATTGCTATATTATTTCTAGTATTTGGTAACAGAATTCTAATAACAAAAAGAAATCTAAAGACAACTTCACTGCCAGGAAGTCCTATCAGCCTGCAGTTGCCTGAGATCTCTGCCTGGCCAATCTGTACTCTAGAGAATCAAAGGAAGGAGTGACAGAAGACAGGTTATGGCAGTCTCTATGGGTGATAGATTTTATGTAAAGGCACAAATTGGATGGTGTGTGTAATCACTCTGACTTTATATACTCTTAGAGTGGTATATTTGGCCTAAAATTTCGCTGAAACTGTCAGTTTTGGTTTTGAAATACCATGAATTTCAGTACCAGTTACTTAACAGCAAGTGTCTTCTCAAGAGAGATACAGCTTGTGATTCCATGGTTAAGCCACATCTCTCCACTCTCTGGTACTCTTGCCTTTTCTAAAGTATCTGTGGGCATCTTACTTGCTCTCTAATTCTCTAGTCTTGGATGATGAGCTGCAAAGTCTCCATATGCATATTACTCAGACCCTCTTTCAGTTACTCAGGATGTATGTGTTTACTACAGTCATTTTAACCTATACTATGTATTGCATTGCACCTATTGTGCTGTACATTGTTATTGTTAATTTCTTAATATGCTAATCTTAATATGGGCAGTTTATTTAATGAATGAATATAGCAGGTGATAATAATAGATAAATATTATATCATTAGGATGGTGAAAATGACATTGATTATGCTGGCTCTCACAGCAGTTAAGATTTTATGAATTATTCCAATTTGTTGGCTAAAATGTCATTATAAAGAGACCCTAAAACACAGATACTAAACACCACCACACACACAGATACTAAACACAATTCACTCGGGACCCTCAGGTAAGGGGTGCAGACTCCTGCGGCCCTCAGGACCCTGGCAGAGATGGGAGAAAGGAAAAGCCTCAGGTGCTTTTGCCTTCCAGGGGCAAACACCTGTATTGGTGGTCTCGGTGGTCTTGAGGAGACAGCTGTTGCTTCATCAGTGATCAGATGGAGAGCAGGTTTTTTCCTTGTTGGTGGTTGTGACAGGAGAATGTTCTTTCCTCACAGAAGGTCCAGGGGAGAGGAGCGGGAGAGCTGTTTCCTCATCGGTGGTCCAGTGGTCCGGTGGTCCAGGCGAAAAGGGTGAAAATGAGACTACTTATCATTCACTTGCTTATTTAAAGACCAGGCTGCTGGCCTGGCCCAACCACCCTTAATATGTAGTTAACATCTCTGGGCCCAATGCTTCTCCAGTTGCCATTTCCACCAACCTTAAGAAAGGGAAAGAAGGGACCAGAAGAAATGTCTATTCTTGATGGAGCTGATCATCCCAATCTATAATGCTAAATCCCATTTGGCTTCACTTGGCTACAAGAAAGGCTGAGAAATAATTTCCATGTGGGCAGTGATGTGTGAAGCTAAACCATTGGGTAGACTTTTATTAAAAGGAAGAAAGGAGGGGCTTTGGCCCAGCTCAGGAGTGAAGAGCTGCTGGCAGCACAGATCTCATGTACACTGAGGGTTTAAGAACATTGGCTATCAAAATTGACAGAATATTCCTTGATCATTTAGGTGGTACCCATCAGTTTTCTTGTGCAAACTGTGACAACAATCCTGTCCAACCACTCAGAGCTCAGCTCCCTTCAATTTACAAGTGCAACTGGTAGAGCATGTCTTTTTAGCAGATAGTTAACCTGCAGTACAATAAAGTTCAAGGTTGGGTCATGTTCACTGGCTGCCACATGGTTCAAGATGTAAGCTGCAAAAACTGCAATCACAAATGAGGATGGATCTGAGTTTGCCACTGAAGACAGCCAGCATTATAAGGAAGGCCATGTGATCCTGGCATGTGCTATAGATGGAAAAAGTGAGGGCTTTGAGAAGCATGCACCATCTAATAATTCTTGAAGAAAAAGAGATAAATCCCTCTTTTCCCAAGTCCTCTTCACTGAAAAAAAAAAATCTACTTACATACACTGTTACCTTAGCATCAGAAATGATACATAATCTTTGGAACAAGAAGGTTGTGATCATCTAAAATGGAACTTTTCTTCCTTTTTTAAAAAATTTGTATTTTCCATCCAACAACAGTATGCAGAGAGAATTTTATGCAGATGCTGTTAATTTTTTCCCCTGTGTTTACATTGTGAGGCAGCAGAGTCTATCTGCAGCTACATGGTAGGCTATGTGAGGGAAATAAATTGGGCTGTTAGAGTGGAAAAGTGTGATTTATGTAAGTTTTGAACAGAGAATGTGTCAAGAGCGTGGGTTTTAAACATATTTGGGCTTCATTTAAAACCTTTTTAAAAAACCAAAACGTTTATTTGATTTGCTAGCTTCAGAGAAGAGATCCAAATCTGTGCCCAATGCTAAAGGCTCAGTGTTGGCATAGTTTGTGCTAACTAGAGTGCCATATTCTTGTTGGAGATGAACTGTAGCACCAGAGTCCATTTTCCTTCTTAGTCTTGACCCAAAGATGTCACCATTCCTGATTACTTGTCATCACATAATTAGTGTTAATTAGAAACTTTTTCTGAAATGGGGCAGAACTGTTTGGTTGTCTTTCTCTGTGTAACTTAAGCATAGTAATACAAACAAAATGATAGTTGGAAAGAAAAAGGAAGAAAGAAGAATTAAATGAAGGACAACAGGCAAACCTTGCCAAATTCTTTCCAATATTAACCAAAATGAAGCAAGAAAAAGACCAGATCCACCAAGAGATCCAGGGAAGATAAGTCATTTTTGTTACGTATTTCTTCCCTGACATTTATATCTAGAAATATTTGATGGTCAAAGTGGGACACATGTTTCTGATCTCTGGCTAAGCTAATATTGATTCATGAGATCATCATCTCCACCAAATAACATATCAGTTCTACAAAGTATAGAAACAAATCACCTACTGAGACCCAAATGTTCCTCTCCACTAAGAGTTGCTAAGCCAGATGAAGCAGCATGTGCCTGTAATACCACCACTTGGAAGCCTGAAGCAGAAAGATCATGAATTTGAGACCAGCCTGAGCAATACAGCAAGAATTTATTCCAAAAAACAAATAAAACAAAACAACAACAACAATAACAACAACAAAAAAAAGTTTCTAGATTTCCTGTACAACATGGCAGTCATCAGCCCACCTATGGACTTTGTAAGCCCCATGGTATCAGGGACCAACATAAAGAGACAACCAATGGACATTTCTCCATGTGTCTGTCAGTTTGCCATACAGTGTGGGTTTATGTGTTGCAATAAGATATGCCACTAGTATTTCAGACACCAGGAGGGTCACCCATGGTGGACAGGTTTCAGCTGAGCTTCCAGACTAAGACAGACTAGGGAGAAGAACATGGCTAACTTACTCCCAAAAGAAATCAGCCATTGAAAACATGATGAATAGCAGAGAAACACTGTCAGATATAGTGCCAGAAAATGAGGCTCCCAGGTTGGAAAACACTCAAAAGATCACTGGGGAAGAGATGCCTCCTCAGAGTAGAGTTGACCTTACTGATGGGACTGGAGTAAAGTCCAAGGGACCTCCACTTGCTTATGTGGCACAACTCAAAATGAGAAGGAACAACTCTAAATGTCCTTTAATAATTGGAACATAGATTTACATAGTATGACTCTAGGAAAATTAGGAATCATCAAAAGGGGAATGGAGCACATAAACATCGACATTCTAAGAATCAATTAGGTAAAATTGACTGGTATGGGCCATTTTGAATAAGGTAATCATGTGGCAGACTATGCCAGATATGACATCTTAAAGAGAAATGGGATTGCATTCATCAAAAAGCCAACTAAAGAGCTGTCCCAAAGTACAATGATGTCAGTAACAGAATAATATCCATATGCCTATAAGAAGCCCAGCTGATATGATTATTATTCAAATTTAAGCACCCACCATTAAGACTACAAATAAAGATAAGGAAGATTTTTACCAGATTCTGCAATCTGATGTAGATTAAACATGCAATCAGGATGTACTGATAATTACTGGTGATTAGAATTTAAAAGTTGGAAAAAAAGAAGGCTCAGTAGTTGGAAAATATGGCCTTGGTGACAGTAATGATGCTAGAGATGACATGATAGAATTTTGTCAGACCAATGACCTTTTCATTGCAAATACAGTTTTTCATCAACGTAAACAGTGATATACACATGGAAGTCACCAGATGTACCATACAGGAACCAAATTGACTACATTTGTGGGAAAAGACAATGGAAAACTTGATATAAAATGTTAGAACAAGACCAGGTGCTGATTTTGCATCAGACCATCAACTGCTCATATGCAGGTTCACACTGACACTGAAGAAAACTAGAACAAGTGTACAAGAGCCAAGGTATGACCTTGAATAAATGCCACCTGAGTTCAGAGACCACATCAAGAACAGGTTTGAAGCATTACACACTAATGATTGAAGACCAGCCATGTTGTGGCATGACATCAAAGACATAATTCATTAAGAAAGTAGAAGGTTATTAAAAAGAAAAGAAAAAAAGAGAAAAGACCAAATTACATGTCAATAGAGACTCTGAAACTTGACTTGAATGTCAAGGAGCTAACGTAAAAAGAAGACATGATGAAGTTAAAGAATTAAACAGAAGATTTCAAAGGGCAGCTCAAGATGATAAAATAAAATTTTATAAAGATCTGTGCAATGAGCTGGACATAGAAAACTGAAAGGTAAGAACATATTCTGTTTTTCTCAAGCTTAGGGAATTGAAGAAAAGAAAATTCAAGCCTCAAGTGGCAATAGTGAAGGATTCTACAGGGAAAATATTAAATGATTCAGGAAACATCAAAAGAAGATGAAAGGAATACACAGTCATTATAACAAAAAGAACTAGTAGAAGAGTGACCTTTTCAAAAGGGTGCCTATGACAAGGAACCAATGGTACTGAATAAAGAAGTGGAAGCTGCTTTGAAGGAATTGGCCAAACACAAGGCTCCAGAAATTGATGGAATAATAATAGAGATATTTACACAAACAGATGCAGCACAGAAGGTGCTCACTTGATTATGCCAAGAGATTTGGAAAACAACTACCTGAACAACTGACTGGAAGAGATCCATATTTTTACCTATTCCCAAGAAAGGGGATTCAACCAAATGCAGAAATTATTGAACATCATTACTATCACACACAAGTAAAATTTTACTAAAGTTCATCAAAGGTGACTACAGAAGAATATTAATGGGGAGCTATCAGAAAATCAAACCAGATTCAGAAGAGGGCATGCAATCAGGGACATCATTGCTGTTGTCAGATGGATACTAGCCAAAAGCAGAGACTACCAGAAAGATGTCTACCTATGTTTTATTGACTATAAAAAGGCATTTGACTGTCTGTATCACAATAAATTATGGATAACATTGTGAAGAATAGGAATACCAGAGCATTTAATTGTAGTCATGAGGAATCTGTATATGGATGAGGAGGCAGTCGTTCAAACAGAACAAGAAAATATTGCCTGGTTCAAAGTGGAGAAAGGTGTGCAACAGAACTGTACCCTTTCATAGTACCTTTTCAATCTTTACGCTGAGTAAGTAATCCAAGAAGCTGTACTTGATGAAGAATGCAACATCTTGTTTGGAAGAAGACTCATTAACAACCTGTGTTATGCAGAGGACACAACTCTGTTTGCTGAAAATGTAGATTTGAAGCAGCTACCGATGAAGATCAAAGAACACAGCCTTCAGTATGGATTATGCCTCAACATCAGCAAAACAAAAATCCCTACAACTGGGTCAGTGTACAACTTTGATAAATGGAGAAAAGATTGAAATTGTCCAAGATTTTGCTTTGCTTGATTCTACAACCAAACTCTACAGAAGCAGCAGTCAAGAATTCAAAAGACATATTGCATTGGGAAAAGTTTTGTAAATGTTGTTGTTGTTAGGTGCCATCCAGTCGGTATCCGACTCATAACAACCCTCATAGGGTTTTCAATGGCTGATTGTTTCGGGATTGCCTTGGGAGTGGATTGCCAGGTCCTTCTCCTATTTTTGATGTGCTGGGAATTGAACTCGGGGCCTCAGAGACTGCAGCGCAGCGCTCTACCAACTGAGCTAAATCCCAGCCAGTTGTTGTAAAAGACCTCTTTAAACTGCTGAAAAATAAAGATGTCACATTGAAGACAAAGATGCACCCAACTCATGACACACAGTATTTTCAGTCACATCGTATGGTTGTAATAGCTAGACATTGAATAAAGGAGACAGGAGAAGAATTGATGCTTTTGAATTATGGTGCTACAGAAGAATATTTAATATACTATGGACTGCCAAAAGAACCAACAGATCCATCATAGAATAAGTGCAACCAGAGAACTCCTTGGAAGCAAGTATAGCTAGACTGAGTCTGAGATATTTTGAACATGTTATCAGGAAGGACCAATCCCTGGAAAAGGATATCATATTTGAGAGAGTGGCAGATCAATGAAAAAAAGGGGGACCCTCAACTGCATGGATTGACACAGTGGCTGAAACAGTGGACTTAAACAAAAAAAAATTGTGTGCCTAGCACAAAATTGGGGAGTGTTTCTTTCTGTTGTGTGTAGGGCCGGTATGAGTTGGACCTGACTGGACAACACCTAACAACAATAACAACAGTGGACATCAAGGTGAAAGGACTAATCCAGAATGCATCAGTAATAACGATATTGTATTTTGTATGTGCATGTATTTGTCAGCTATGTAGAATTACATTATCCTTAGAATTTTTCTTTAGTATTGCTCTAGTAAATGGAAAAGGTCACCCTGAGGAGGGGTGAATCCTTTTTCTCTTTTCAAGAATCATAAAATATGGTAATTCATTAATGTATATGCACATCTTCCTTTATGTTAGTCATGCCAAAATAGAATTTTATATAGTTTAAATGTAAAACTCAAAAACCTCTGTTTATCTAATACCAATTTTTAAAATTTCCTGCACATTAACAGATAGATGTAGGAACAGCCTTCTGATAGCAGAAACTATTTTAAATATTGGTGACAACAACAACAAAATTTGGGTAGAAAATGAATTGAAAAAATGTGTATTTTAAAAACTACAAAAGAAAGCAAATCATTCTAAATATAGTTCTGTGATGCATTTATACAATTAAAAAACAATGAATGTAAGTTTAAGCCTTTTTCCTCTGGGTCCATAGTCATATTTTTACCACTATACTAAAAAACTCCCCCATGTCTGCCAGCTTGTCATGCTTTGGGGGCTGGTGTGTGGCTGTGATACTGAAATCTATGCCACCAGTATTTCAGATACCAGCAGGACCCCTCATGATGGACATGTTTCAGCTGAGTTGCCAAAATAAGACAGATTAATGAGATGGACCTGGCAGCCCACTCCCGAAACAATTAGCTATTGAAAACCCTATGAATACAGAGAATAGCAGTCTAATATTGTGTCAGAAAATGAGCCCCACAGGCTGGAAGTCATTTAAGAAAAGACTGGGAAGAGTTGCCTCCTCAAGGTAGAGTTGACCTTAATGATGCAAATGTAGTAAAGCTTCTGGGACCTTCTTTTGCTGATATGGCATGACTCAAAATGAATAGAAATACAGTGACCACAACAATGGGCCCAACATAAAAAGATCATGTGCATGGCATAGTGTTGAGTATTCTTTCATTCTGTTGCACACAGTGTTGCTATGAGTCAGACCTGGCTCAATGGTGTCTAACATCATACCAAACAAAGCATATTTTTGGTACAGAGAGAGATATCTTTAAAAATTTCACAGTATTTACAATTATATGTAGTGGACTCCTTGGCTAGTTATTCTCTGTATATGTAATAGCAACTATGTTTTATTTAGTAAATAGCTCCCCAAAAAGGGACAATAGAATGGTTTTTGTTAAGTATGATTGCAGAACTAATACTAAAGCCTTGAAAAGAAAGAAAATGACTTGCTTGTATCATAATGTGGAAATTCATTCATTACAAATGGTTGAAAATTAATAATAGATAACTCTTTTCTTTCAAATATGCATTCTAGTGGATTAAGTTTTATAATGATGCAAATGAAAATTTAGCCATGCACAGCAGATTTTTAAGAAAAAATTATGTATAATGAAGATAAGGAATTTTCAATTATAAAATTGTTTTTCAGTTTTCTTGTTAAAATGAAAAAGTGTTACTGAATTCATACTCTGCTTTTCTCTTGTCCTCTTATATGATTAAAAATTTCAGAGACTGAAAAGTCTTATTGGATGAAGTTTATAATAAGACTCTTCAAGTCTAATCCAATTAGTGTGTCCTTTAAGGACTAACCCAGTTCTATGCTTATACTACAATTTAGCCTCAACTTATAAAATAACAATCTAAATAAGTGTATTGGCTGAGACCTAAGGATATTTGCAGTCTTTAGAGATTTCCATTGTGATATTTTATCCAAAGTTAAGATTTAGCTTGGAGCCCAAACAGTGAAGCATTGAGGAAGAGCCACTAGGTTAATGATAAGCCACCAAGTAAAGTTCATGAATAGGAAAGGGAACTAAGCACAAAATCAGGTAATTCTCTCAGCAGCTCACTGATAATTGATGACACCTGCCACAAACAGCCTCTATGACTAGCCTAGAAATTTCAAGGAATGGCATGGCAGAGAAGAGTCAGAATGTTCATGTTGCCTACAGTTGTTATTTTTATCCATCTAACAACACCAACAACACATCTTTCTTTAGTTACTACATCCTAAATTTTTCTTAAAATCGCCTTTTCTATTTTCCATTCACATGCTTCAAGGAAGTTCATGTGACTCATCCAGCTAATCACATTCCATTTCCCAAAATGTAGTAACTGGTTCAGAGTGGCACAAATACCCATCTAGAAAAACCAAAATATAGTCAGGCTTTCTGCTGGATCTGCTGAGAAAACATTTTTTCTTTCTGTTGGAATTAAACCTGGAAGACTATGAAAGCCAGATCCACACTGGACCTTTTGGACACATGAAGCAATAAATATGCTATATTTACATAAGCTGCTTAAGGTTAAATTTTCTGAAATTTACAACAAAGGGGGTTATGATTTTAAGAAATAAGAAGCCAACTAATATTTTTACTCATATTATGATTTCTGAAAAGGAGGTCAACATAGTGTTTCTGAAAGTCTGAACACTTCTCCAGGAGAGATTAAGTATTATTCTGTTTCAGACTCACTGCAGAGGTTTGCCTTTAAACAACAATGATCATGTGTTATCACTGATGGTTTCTGGGACAGTGGATAGCTTATCTCTGCTCCACAATATCTGGAGTTTCAGATGAAAGGTTTAAAACTTGGGAACTAGAAGCTTCTGGAGACTTCTACATTTGTATGTCTGGGAGTTGATTGTGGCTGTTGGCTGAGGACCTAGCTGAGGCTATAGGCCCAAAAACTCACATGTGACCTTTCTCTGTTGCTTGGGCTTCCTCACATCATGAAGGCTGGGTTTTAAGGCCAGATATCCTCTAATGCCCAATATCCTGAGAGAGACCAGGCAGAAGTCATATACCATCCCTTCTATCAATTTTTTAAGCAGCAAATCTAGCCCATATGCAAGGAAAGGGGGATACATTTTCAGATTCAAGAAAAGGGCACTAAGGAGGATTGTTAAAGACTTCATGGATATACTCATATTTTTAAACTACCAGGGATAAAAAGGAGAAGCGTTCCCTTTACAAAGTTGAAATGAGATAAATTTTCATCTATCAGAGCAAGAAGTTAAGAGATACTACCTAACGAATCAAGAAAAATTTATAATTGATATCTTATTTGGAAATATGGCAGTAACCTCTACAAATATTATAAATAGAAATAATTAAAAGTAATTGTCTCTGGGTATAGGGAATTCCACTGAGGGACTGGCCAAGAGACAGTTGCTTAATATTGTAATTTCTCTGGTAGTGTTTAATCTTTTCAAAGTCATAAACTTGTATTGTTCTTAGTAAAATTATAAAAATTAATTATGTAAATATAGATTTAGATACAGATGATGCGGATTTCCAGAAACTCAGCTCAGGCATTCACTTCTCCAAAAACTTCTTAGCTCCTCTCCTTCTGTTTTGGATTCATTGTCCTCCAAAGTGCCATGGATGTAAAGCCCTTCATATTTCATGGTAGTTATCTGTAGCTCATGAGAATCAGGATGCTCTTTGAGAGTAAGAACTGTTTTGTATTGTTCTATCACTACAGTAAAGCACAAGACATTTTTTAGTAAATGAAAAGGAGTGACTTTTTCAGATGTGCACTAAGGAAAATAATGATTAGCTATATTGGTAAAGTGCACGTATGTGGAAAGGGCATTGTATGTGTGCATGTTTTGTGGGTGTGTGGGGGCTGTAGGAAGTATATGTGAAAGAATAAAATCCTGAAGAAGCATCTGTATATTACAAATTGAAGATACTGTTATGAAATCCTGGGGTAGGGCAATGGTAATGAGCATAATAAGAAGATAATAGGAAAGATGGTCTGGATATAGAATAAACACACTCAATATTAAACGTGGGGCTTGAGGGTAATGAGGCCAGTAAAGATGACATGTAAAAGTGGTATGGGAAGACATGACAGGGTGATTACTAAAGGACTTGAGGTGTTGTTGTTGGGGCCATTGAGTCATTCATTCCTGAATCATAGTGACCCTATGTACAACAGAACAAAACACTACCCAACACTGTGCCATGTCTGCCACTGTTATCAGTGCTTCTCTGCTAGTCATAGGGTTTTAAATGGCTGATTGTTTTGGGAGTGGGCTGCCAGGTCTTTCTCCCAAGTTTACAGCACCCAGTATTCCCAGGCGCTACTCTGCTTAGCTTCTGAGATCTGATGAGATCAGATGCCCCATGGTATGGATGTAGGCACTCGAAGTGCTGTAGGAATGAGGAAAATAACATGGAAGGGTAGGTGTTGCCAGACATCCTCATAGACCTATGGATTCCCATTTTCTGATGCAGTTCTCCAATCCAACTGAAGTTGAGCAGGATTGCTTCAGTTTGACATATCTAATTCTTAAGCAAAGCTGAAGCACATGAATGCCAGGACTTTTAGAGTTAAACTTCATGATACAAAAAGATGTGAAAGTATTTAAGAATGTTGTGTTAGCTTTTTGTCTCTGTGACAAATACCTAAGGAAAACACCAATTTAAGGGAGGAATTATCTATTTAAGCCCCTGGTTTCAGAGCCTTCAGTCCATTGCAGTGGGGAGGGCATGGCAAAGCAGAGTGGCTTATACCATGGCATCCAGAAAGCAGAGAGGGAGAATGTCTGCACTAGCGGGATTTCTCTTTTTTCCATTTTATTTCATTTGGATCTCTAGCCTATGGGATGGTGCTGCCCACATTTGGAGTGGGTCTTCCCAACTTAGTTAGTCTTCTCTGGAAATACCCTCACAGACATACCCAGAAATGTACTTTACCATTTTCCTAGGCACTTCTCAATCCAATCAAGTCAAAAATTAAGATTAATCATCACAAAGGTTTACAGTGAGAATGAGGTTAAAGCTGAAATAGATCAAAATGGGGAGGTTAACATAGGCCAGTTACCAGGTGAGGGAAAACTAATACTATGTTTCCCATAAACAATTCTGTCCATATTTCTCATTATTTGTATTTATATAAGCTTGGGAGATCTGTAATTTAGCCATTTCCTCCAGGTTTAGCATAATCATCCCCATCACAAAGTAGAGCACTTGTGATATCCTGCAGGAGATCTTGTCCTGCAGCCACAGCAATGAAATAATCATAAGTATACAGATAGGGAGGCCTATGGTACTGGTAATGGGGCTATTAATATTCCCTCTTAGAAGGAGGGGAAGGGTCAAAACAGCCTTCATGAGACCTTCACAAGACCCTCCCCTGAGATGCCAATCACCACTGCCACCTGCGCCAGCTGCAAGTGATGCTAAGTTACATGAGAAGTAAATAATTGACTGAGGGTAGAGCTCCTCAGAGGGATTCTTTCTGGTGATGTGGCTGCCCAGGAGGCTGCCAAGGAGTCACCCATGTGCCTGTAAGTAACCCAAATAAACTCTTTGGTTTACCAGGTTGGACTTAACAGAATCCTTTTTTTGGTCTGTCTGAACCCTCTTTTCCTGGGTAAACAGACATTCCTTCACATCTTCCTGGAGAAAGTTTTTTGACATCTCTTTATCAGCTTGCCTGTGCTTTTTCAAAGTGGCCTGTTAGTAATACTATGTAGTCATTAAGATTTAAAAATTTTGAAGATTACTCAATAGCAAGGAAAATTATTATGAGGCATTAAGTGAAAAATAGAATGTAAGTTGTGTCTACACTATGGTAACTATGAAAAACTTATCAATGCATATGAATAAAAGCCGGCAAGAAACCCCAAAGCTTAATTTGTTTCAGTGTCAAGAAAGTGTAAGGACCTTTTTCACATTTGACTTCCATTAACTTTGTTTGAACCATGAATATTTATTTAAGAAGTTATTTGTTAATTTTAAACTAGTGCTAAGAAAGGTGTATTGCTCACAGTCATTAATGTAATTAATGGTCAGAGAAGTGGTTCTTCTCAGACTAGGTAGAAACATGATGCATATCTCCTGACCATATAGGGTATGTTAGAAGGAATAGGCCCAGAGTTCTTATATCAGGGAATAGAAATTTCTATGGAATTTAGAAATCAAATGGAATCTGTAAATTGTAGAAAATGTGGCCCAAATTTGAAACTGTACCAGTTCTTCCAAGTGGTCTCATAATAGAACTAGTTATATGTGATTATTCTGAAAAATGAGTGACAAGGAATTTTCAATTCAATAACCAGAAGTACAACTTAGAGCACTGAGGATCCTGGTATTGGAAGTTGGGTAAAATGAGAGGGATGGCAAAAGAGGAATAGGCTTTTTTATCAGATATTTTGGATAAAGATGGGGCAGTGGGAGTTGGAATTTCGTAAAAGTAGAATTAAGACATAATGAGGGAGGAAGGGGATGGGGAAGGAGGATCATAAGAGGGTAAGAGGGAAGTCAACATGAGCAATGTACAGTGAAATGCATGCATGGAAACATCACAGTGAGACCCACTAAGTTGTATATTAAAAATTACTAATAAAAAAAACTGGGTATGGTGGCGCACACCTGTAATCCCAGCGGCTCGGAAGGCGGAGACAGGAGGATCACAAGTTCAAGACCAGAGGAGGTCTGTGTAACTTAGTGAGACCCTGTCTCAAAAAGCAAAAAGATGGGCTGGGGATACAGCTCAGTGGTTCAGCACTTGCAGAGCATGCAAATGCAAGGCCCTGGATTCAGCCCTCAGTTCCCACAAAAAATAATTACTAATAAAAAAAGACATAATGAGGTAATACTAACTTGTATGACAAAGAATAAATGCAATTTGAAAAATATCTTGAGGGAAAATCTCAGACTGAGGAATCATAATAATGATGGTGCAATGCAGAAACTATTTTTACTCCTGTAACCCCACAAAAAGATAGAAATGGTACTTAAAAATGCATAAACCTACACGTGATACCAGGTAGCGGGATTCCTTTTGGGTCCTTTGTCTTATTAATAAAAGAACTTACAAATTAACCCCAAAGGAACGTTGAGGAAAGTTAATTTGAAGTCAGAAAAGAAGAAAGTGCCCCTAAATGCCAGGGCTAGCAGACTGGGGATATCTGCCAGCATTGAGGAGCAGAAGAAATGGAAAAATAAAGGGAGAGATAGAGATCAGAAAGCAGGCAGGTCCAGCAGTGAAGATCCATGAACAATTACATCTATACTTCTGAGTTAGAGGTCAGAAAGTGTACGTGTCCAACAATGAGACTATGGGCACTTCCAAACATCTACGTAGAACTGTGGACAACTGCAAACTTCTGCTGACAACTGCATATTCCTGCAGGTTTCTCTGGGTGTTGCTGAAAATTGCAGGCAACTGGACATTGCAATCATCTCTGGATATTGTGGACTAGAGACTCCAGACTCTGCTGTCTCTGTGAACTCTGTATTGCGGGGCGGGGTGGGGGGACTTCTAGGAGTTATAAGTCTATATCTTATTAAGGCTTAGCTCATTTGGTAGAGTGCTGCTCTGTATTCTCTGAGATTCTGGGTTCAATCCCCAGTATGGCAAAAATGGGAGAAGGACCTGGCAACTCACTCCTGAAACAATCCTGAAATAATCAGCCATCAAAAACCCTGTGAATAGCAGAGAAGCAGTGACATAATGCTGGACATAGCATTATGTGTCAGGGAGTGTCAGTGTCAGGGAGTGGTTTTTTCTGTTACACGTGGAGTCCCTATGAGCCACACCCAACTGAGGGCACCTAGCAACAACAATCTCTTTAAGAGGACAGACATTCCTCCCTTCTTGATCTGTTCTTCAGGTATCTTTTGGCCCAGGCTGGCCTGCCAGGGCTGTAAAACAGGTTTTTCTTCTTGTTGTGGGAGGGGTTTATCTCAGAGGACAATTCCCCTTCCTAGCCTAGACATGAGTTGCCTGTTTTTTCATATGTCAAATGAGTGACTGATACAGACATGGTCACTTGACTAGCTATAGATTAGGCCATTGGTAAAAGGGTATTATTTACTAGCAATGCTGCTATCTGCAAAGGAGATTATCTATCAATCACTATGAGTCAACCAGCATCAACAACATTATCTATCAAGGAAGTATTGACTACCAGATGAAGTACTGACCATCTTGTGTCAGAAGAAGCTCATATTGATATTCATTTCTCAAAAGATACGAAGCAGATGGCTGCGGAGGGCCCTTTCATTTCCTTTCTTCCTGAGTAGCATCTTTTGTCGCAAGAACATACCCAATAAGTTACAACCTAAACAGCAACAGCATTTTAGAAGTCAGAAAGCAGATGACTAAGTCTTAAATGTCAGGGCAGCTGTGAGAAAAATGCATATCAAGAAAACAGTGAGGAAAATTGAAAAATAATCTGATTTTAACCACAGAGTCCTCAAAAGGCTCCGAAACAGTAGCTCTGGGTACTTGTAGGAGCAAAAGCTACCTGGAATTATTAAAATTAAGGAGGACTGGGTTGAAAGGCTGTTTAAGAAGCAATTGGATCCCATATTCTCTCCCCTACTTTACACAGCCAGGTTACTTACTTACTCGGCCACAGCAAAAAAAAATTATATATATATATATATATATATATATATATATATATATATATATATATATATAGTTTAAAAAGAAATGTTTTGTAGAGAGTAAAAGAAGATATCTACCACAGGGAACTTTGAACATAGGGCAATTAAGTGACTTTTACATGCAGAATGTTAAAATCATCAGCTTCTATGGATAATTAGTCATCAACAGGAAGCCTTCAAGAAGACAAAGAGATTAAGACACACGGAAGAAAACAGCTTGTAGGAGACAATCTGCTGGGAGAAGTAGCTGGAAGAGACAGGAGGAGAGAGCTAGAAAGCCAGAAAGTGAGCAAGAGAAAGCCAGAGAGTGAGCAAGCACAGGTACACACATGTGCATGTATATATGAAAATGATGATTACCTACTTTTAAAAATCACTGCATGTCCTTTATAACAAAAACATTCAGATCAACAAGGAGCAGTAAAAATTACCCATAGCTCAAACTATATCATATCTAGGAGACTGAGAAAACGATAAATTTCAGCTTGCATATAAGAAAGAAAACAAATACCCAAGAAAACCAGAATCAGCTCTAAATCACAAAAGAGATGTTTAGGTCAAACAGGAATAATGTGGAGGAGAAAAGTAAGGTAATTCACCTCAAAAAGGTGAGGATTCCACTTGCTGGGAAAATACTAAGAATGGATCATATATTTGACTACTAAGGAATGGAAAGTGAGAGGTTGGAAAGTATGTTGAACCAGAGGTGTCCATTTTGGAAAAGTTCCATTTCTGTTTGAGAGAAAGTGGTGTCCTTTGTAAATGGGTGATTAAGGCAAAGAAGGGGGTGACTGAACTTAAAGACCTATTACAATAAGATAACATCAAAACCAGAGGGAAACAATTTTTATTGTATCAACAAAGGAAGGTAATCTTGCACATAGGAACAAAGCAAGCAACTCAAATCTCTTCCACTTTCCAATACAATTGCTTAGTATTCCGTACCCAGAAAACATGATACAAATAATCATGTATATCAAACTTAGCATCAGTGCAAAGTTACTATACAAAAAACCAAAATGACCATCAAAACTTTTCAGCAAATGAAAACACTGAAAAACAAAGCAAGACCAAGCATGGTGACACAAGCCTATAATTGCAACACTAAGGAGACAGAGGCAGGAGGATTGCCAAGTATGAGACCAGCCTGGGCTACATAGTGAGATTCTGTCTCAAAAAAAAAAAAAAAAAAAGCAAACAAACAAGAAAAAAGTAAAGTAAAAATTTAAAAAATCCTATGAAACAAAGGAAATTTGAAATACCTGTGAACTAAATATAATCACAAAATAGATTAAATATAATCACTAAAACAATTCCAGATGCAAAGAACTACCACAAGTCAAAAACTAAAGATTAAGAATAGAAATGAATGAGCAGTAAGAAGATATGAAATAATATCTGAATAAACTCATGGAGATTTTGGTTAAAAATAATTTTGATAATGAAGACTAAATTGCCAGATGTCGAGGGAAAATATATGGGGCCAAGTACAGTAAATATCGTAGAGTCTATAGATAAAAAGAACCAAGACAATGAAGAAAAAAAGGAATAAATATTTAAAATAGGAAAATGAGATCCACATTACATATAAGTAACATATAAAAGCAACATAATAGAATACAACCATATTTAATCTATAGGTAAAGAAAAGTTTCTGTAGGGAAAAAATAATCCCTGAATCTATATATAAAACAAATCCCCCATGTACTGGGGGAAATTTTTCTTGACCAGTCAACTTCAAAGTGTAGATTAGTGAAACCTTGGATCTTAAAAATAAATGTCCTTTGATTTTTCTCATCAATTAAAAAGAAAAGAAAGTTGGCATCAAATTACTCAACAGCAATAAAGCAAAACAGTAGTGGAGGAATATTTTTAAGAAAACTAAAGAAGAAAATATGAGCCAAGGATTCTATATGTAGCTAAACTGTCTTTTCCCCCATGTGTCTATCAGCTTGTCATGCTGTTGGGGCTTGCATGTTGCTGTGATGCTGAAAGTTATGCTACCAGTATTTCAGATACCATCAGGGCCACCTATGGTGAGCAAGTTTTAGCTGAGCTTCCAAACTAAGACAGACTAGGGAGAATGATCTGGCAGCCCATTCCTGAAAAAAATCAGCCATTTGAAACAACTATGAATAGCAAAGAAACCCTATCAAATACAGTGCCAGAAAATGAGACCCAAAGGCAGGAAGGCATTCAAAGAATGACTGAGAGAGCATTCATGACAGAAATGTAGTAAAGGCACTGGGACCTCCAGTTGCTGACATGGCACAACTCGAAATAAGAAGAAACAATGGCTACAACAATGGGCTCAAACATAAAAAGATCATGTGCATGGCACAGTGTTGGGTAGTGTTTCATTCTGTGTTACATAGAGTCACTATGAGTTGGATCTGACTCAATGGCAACTAACAACAAGAAGCTATCCTTTAAGTTACAAAGCTATAGAAAAACTATTTTTAAAATACAATAGTTCAGGTAATCTTTGCAGTGGATTCACAATGGCTACAGATTCTTTTGATCTCCTTTCATCAGAGTCACCTCTTCTTGTATCTGGCGTTCATGGACATTGATTAATAAAATATCATGCAAGTCCGGTTGTGTCAGTTTTCAGTGCCACACCTGTTTCCTACCTCTAGGAAAACTAGTTTTTAGAACTCTAAAGCCACACTGTCAGAAGCCTACTACCTTATTGGAAAGAACACATTAAAAAGACCTGAGATAATACAGAGAGGAAGAGGCTGAACCCACTCCTGCATCAGTCCTGCTGAGGCATTAGCCAGTGCATGATGCTATTTATAGCTGCCAAGTCTAGTTCAGTTGCCAGCTGAGTACCATGTAATGGCATGACTCACTGCCTCAGGGAGCAGAATAGTCACCCAGCCAGGCTCTATCTTAATTCTTGATTCACAAAATAATGAGCTATAATAAAATGGTGGCTTTTTCTTAAGCCACTAGGTTTGGAATTCATTATTATGAAAAAACAGTTCACCAGAAAAATATAGAACTCTTAAAGAATCTACAGGTATAGCTGGATGCAGTGGCACATGTCTATATCCCAGCATTCAGGAAGCTGAAGCAAGAAGATCATGAGTTCAAAGCTAGCCTGGGATACATAGCAAGTTCCAGAACACCTGGGCTATGTAGTCAGACCCTGTCTCAAAATACAAGCAAACAAAAAAGAGCAACAACAAAAAAGAATTAAAGATTTATAACTATTTCATGTATATTTGCCCAATGGGATAATAATATGGGAACTAAAATAAATATATGTTGATAAGTTATTGGGGAGATGCAGAGAGTGCGAGGTAGGCAGGTCTGGAACATAAGTCCAGGAATCTGGCAATTAAACCTCAGTGCTTGTATTCAGTGTATAAAAGAATTTATACCTGACACAAAAGTTACAGTAGAGAGTGCAGATAGAACTTTTCTAAAATAGTACACCTTTAAAGAATAATTATAGGGAAAACTGAGGCAACTGGAAAAGCTTAGGTAAACCTGGAAAGGAAATTGGAAAAACGTATGATCCCTTGGTGAATCAGCATAAGGTGGTTTCCATTCCCCAGGGGAAGGTAAAGAATCCAGAGAACAGGAGAGGTAAGCAGGCTTTTAGAAGAAAAGGTTCCCTGGATAGAAATAGAAGATGACAGGCCTACAAGAAGGGAGAGGTATTTACATGGTCACTGTAGAGAGAAGAATAAGGAGTGGAAAGGAAGAAGGAGGATGAAAGAGGATGGGAAAGAGAAGGTGGGAGCATGTTCCCTCTAGTTTTGTTCAAACAAGGGCACACCCACTATGATATCAGCCCTAGGCACCTAGCTCTGGGTGCTTAGTGTGCTGTGGGTCTAGGATCTTTGCTTTGTAAATGACTTAAGGGCTTGGGTAGGATGTGGGATACATTTGAAAATGTCCTTCTAATGTCCTCAGAAAAGCACATTGCTTCTTCATCATGGCAGAACAGAAGGAGCCACTTTCAATTCCCATTTCTTCCATATTGCCTGCCAATACCTAGGCTAAGTACCTAACATTTATATACTTAAGAAAAAATACATTTAAAAGATGATACAAAATGTATTCTCAATTTGTTGCAAATGGTGACTTCTGAGTATTTTCAAACTTACTAACATAAATACTTGTTAAATTGTTTGATGTTATTAAATAATGATGTAACAATGAAGTACATATGTAACAAGTTAAAATATGTTTTGCAATACTTTTCTTGAGAAGTGAGAATTATTATATACAGCTGATTAAATATAAACTGGTTTCTTGAGGGCAATTTGGCTATATGCAGAAGTCTTATTTATATATTTGACCCAGCCATTTCATTTGTAGAAATTTATTATACAGAATTAACAAGGAAAAA
The DNA here is from genome assembly GCA_007922755.1 of Pedetes capensis. Classification (NCBI taxonomy): domain Eukaryota; kingdom Metazoa; phylum Chordata; class Mammalia; order Rodentia; family Pedetidae; genus Pedetes; species Pedetes capensis. The sequence continues at coordinate 101,969 of VMDO01004381.1, forward strand.
AATCTATAGAGAACAAGTTTCATTCAACCAAGATGTAACTGGAGAAATCTCAAGTAAAGGATTGGTGGTGAGCAATGAAAACTGTCAAAAATCAAAATAATTTAAAGATCTTAATTGGTTTTAATTTTGGTTATAGAATGAGGCTATACTTCATTCCATAAAATATAGCAAGTGTTACAATGGGCTGTGCAAGAAGAGGTTCATTTTATAGACAGAGAAATGCTTAAAAACAAAACCATGGAAACAAAACCCAAAAATGTAAGATAGAACAATAAGACAATAACTGATTAGTTAACATTAGGCCATTTCAATTTGCTTCTTTTGTATAAGTATTAAAACACAGGAAACTTTATTATTATGCCAACTGAAATTACCTTACTTAGGAAATTTGCCTGTTATCTCTCACTTCTCCTGATTTCTCAAAAAGTCAGATAAATAGCTTAGTTTCAGATTGGTGGGTAGAACTTCAAAATGACTGACTCCATTTTGATTCTTAGTCTAGTGAGTTGGGACCCAGTGCAGAAGTCTAGCCTAAAACAATAGCTTCTTGTAATTCTTATTAAATAAAATACTGAATTAAAACTCTAAGATTAAAACAAGACAAGAATAAGAAGGAAAGAAAAGTATAATTAATATTATATACCTGACAAATAATAATAAAACTAAAAAAGAATGGGAGGAAAAGGGGGAAAGAAAAACCCTGAATGCTGCACAGGTAACTAATGGCCATGGAAGCATATCATGTAAAGTTTTCATGAACATAAGAATCTAAGTCAGAAAAGGCATGGGGCACTAAGAGTATTACCTAAAATAATAATACAAAGGCTACCATGAAACAAAAATACAAATCTTTGTAAATATAAAAAAATTCTAAAAGCTTTTAAAAAGCAATTACATTATATATTGAAGAACACACAGTCAACATAATGCACATTATACTCCTAAAGTCAAATATATTAATTTTAATCATAAATATAAGTGGACTTAACTCACCAGAGAGATACATAAAACAGAACTAATTCAGAAATATTAAAAGAAAAGGAATGGATAAAGGGATATTGGGCAAAAACAAAAGCAAAAATAAAAAATAAATTAAAAAAACAAAGCAAAAGAAATAAAGAAAAGAAAAACAAATGTCAGTGTTTGTGATTCTGATATCTGACAAGGTAGAATAACTTGTTATAAAAAGCTATAAATGATAAATAAGACTTAGATGGAGATTTTTTAAAGCTAAAGGCCATAATTCATAATGAAACTGTTAACAGTTATAATTATCTACACATATATAACAGAACTGCAGCAATAAAGCAGAGATTATAAGAAATGGAATTGTAACCAAGTGCTCTTGGTTTGTATACTAGTGTGCACAAAGGCAGAAAGCATAACTAGGAGATAAAATAATAGAGGAAAATTTTACCAGCAAGGAAAGCACTGGAGTTATTTGCAAAGTAATTCTCAATGTCAACAAAGGAAGCATAGGGATTCTATTTGGGAGGTCTATAAATATTCATACAGGAAAGAATATGTTGGAGCAGGCACATTTCTAAGCATGTTCAGTTTAAGGACATAGATCACATATTCTAAAAGGAAAGATGACAGACACATTTCTGAATGAGCTCATTTAAGGTTATAGAGCTCATGTTTAAAAAGGAAAAGTGGATGTACCGACTTTCTAGACATGCTCAGTTCAGTATTATAAAGAGCCAAGTTTACTCTGTTGTTTTTGTTTTTACATGCCGTTGAGTCAGTGTCCAACTCATAGCAACCCTACCTACAACAGAGGAAACGTTGTCAGTGCTTCTCTGCTATTCATAGGGTTTTCAATGGCGGATTGATTTTTCAGAGTAGGTTGCCAGGTCCTTCTCCCAAGCGTACAGTATCTGGTGTTCCCAGGTGGTCTCCAGGCTCAATCCTGCTTAGCTTCCAAAATCTGACTGCATCAGTGCTACAGTGCTACCGCTGCAGGCGAGTGTAATATGTTGTTGTTATTGTTAGGTACCATAAAATCGGTGTCCAATTCATAGCAACCCTATGTACCACAGGCGAAACACTATTGTCAGTGCTTCTCTGCTATTCATAGGGTTTTCAATGGCAGATTGCCTTTTTTTGGGGGGTGGGGGTAATGGATTGCTGTGTCCTTCTTCCAAGGTTTACTCTAGGTCATCTAAAATAATGAGTCAGAGTGGCTCAGTGACCATAGCTGGTTCTCCATTAACTTTCTCCAAGGAGTTTTAGCTAAAATAAAAAGAAAGGACAACTTTGAAGGTGCGCTAATGTAGGAGTTTGCCCCTTAAGATGCCTGCCTGGCTTAACAGCTAACAGAAGGAGAAATGTAAATATTTAACAAAAGAAGACCTTAACTTTCTCAGTTCATAACAATCAAGGAAATAACCATACAGACAACATAATAAATATTACATAATAAACTACATATTATGAAAATATTATAATCTTTTGGGGGGTTATAAAGAAAAACATTATATTTTCAAGTATTTAAAGAACACAAATGGCATTTGACCATATACTGAGCCACCAAGAAAATCTCAATTAGTTCCACAAGGTAAAATCAATACAACTATTACCTACTCATAATTAAATAGCACTAGACTTTTGTTTCATTTTGTTTTTTGACACAGGATCTCACTATTTAGGCCAGGTTTACACTTATCATCCTCTCACCTCAGTCTCAGTGAGAGCTGAGTTTGTTCTCAGGTGCCAGGCCTTTGGGTTCACTGACCCAGGAATAAACACACGGATTTCCAAGGCAAGCAAGAGCAAGGGAGATTTTATTGAGAGGCTAGACAAAGCCTCCATAAGAACAGAGGGGGACCCAACCGGGTAGTTGAGGTGGGACAATTGTCTAGGGACTTTTCTGGTCCCTTTCTTTGGGCTGGACTTTTTGAGCTAGCTTCAGATTGGTCCTCACTTAGGGGGCACCTGTATGTTTGCCCAATAGAGTTAAAGAGTTGTTTCTCCTATTGTTTCTGCCTTGATACTGATTAGCAAGCTGACTGCTGGTGAGGTTATGGGACTTGTTTTTCTGAGAAGAATGGGATGTGATCTAGTGACTGTTGACCAAGTCATTACTTGTCTCCCTTTGAAAAATGGGACTTGGAAAAATGAGACTCATGTGGTTTTAGTGAAACTTAGGTGACCTAAGTAGTTACTTGGTAACTGCCTTGCCTCAGGGGTTTCATATTTCCAGGCCCCATTTCCCTGAACCTGCCAGAAGCTTACTAACTCCTTTCATCAAGTGCTGAGATTGCTGGATTTATAGGCATGTGCCACTATGCTCTGCTAAAAAAATAAAATTAAAATTAAAAAAGCAAACAATCATCTTTATCCCAAAAATTTTTCAAAATTTCTAAGAATAAAGGTAATAAATCATCACAGCTACTATCAAAGTAAGATTTATAGCCTTAATAATTTATGCCAGGAGTTGTCAAACCACTGCCAGTGGGCCAAACTCAGCCTACCATTTGTTTTGTTAAATAAAATTGGGCCATGACATTCATATGCCTATTCTCCATGGTTGCTTTCTTACTACAAAGGCAGTATTGAGTAGTTGCAATCGATACAATGTGACACACAGAACTAAAAATATCCTTTACAGAAAAAAATTTGCTGTCCCCTAATTTACCCTGCAGCCATGCCACTGTGGCATCTGATCCAGTAAGATCTTGGAAGCTAAGCAGGGTTGGACCTGCTTACTACTTGGATGGGAAGATGGCCGGGCAATACCAGGCACTGTAGGCTTGGGAGAAGGACCTGGCAACCCACTCCCAAAAAACAATCAGTCATTGAAAACCCTATTAATAGCAGAGAAATACAACAGTAGTGTGTCATCTATACATAGGATTGCTATGAGTCTGACACGGACTTGATGGCACCTAACAACCACCACCCCCTAATCTGTACCAAAATAAACAATCACCAGTAGTTAGATTAGAAAAAAGTAGAAGATAAAATTAAAAAATTAATCAGGAAATAGAAGAGGAAAACAATACAGTAAATAAATAAATAAATTGGTAAATTGCAAAATATCAACAAAGTGTACAAGTTACTAACCTTATGAAGGAAAAAAGCTGCAGATACACAAAAGGAAATAACAAGCATTAATTATCTAGCCATTAAAACAAAAAATTTTTAAATTCAATTCTACAAGAATGCAAGTATAATTTAGTGTTCAGAAAACTACTTACTAATTCATCATATTAACATATCTAAGGAAAAAAATCATATACTTATCTACATAAGCTTTGAAGAGAACTTTTTTTTAAACTCAATATATATCCCAGAAAAAACACTTGATTAAATTGGTTGGTATTGATAAACATTTCCTTAAGATATCTTTACATGTACATATACCTCAAAACCAAAGCTAGCATCTTAATTCATGGGGACAATCAAGAAAAATTACTGCTCAGTTCAGGAGCAAGCCTATTTTCCATTGTTTCCATTCTACTTAAAGTTATATAGGAGCTATTAGTTACTATAACATGATAATAGAAAATAATTAGAAGTATAACAATTGAAAAGAAAGAGGCAAAAAATACTTCTAATTTCAGTTGATTTGATAACATGTCTGGAAATCCAGGCACATTTGTTTGTATCTAGGGGTGGGTAAAGCCACTTATGATTCAAAATCAAGAAGAAAAAGGCCTGAGATATAGCTCAGTGGTTATGGACTTGCCTAGTATGATGAGGGTCTGGCTTTGAATGGTCAAATAAGAAAAAAAAAATCTAGAAGCAATAAAAAATAGTTAATGAACACAACTATTATATGTACACATTTAAAAAATATTTCATAGCTTTTACATGGCTAAACAAGAAAATAAAAGTATATAACAGTAAACTAACTACAAAGATGTGAAATTAATCAACAAAAATCCCTTATATATGTACAGACAATAATCAGGCTGATGATATAATGAAAGAGAAGACCTCATTTACAAAAGCAAAATGAAAAAGAAAAATATCTGGAAATAAACTTTGTAAGAAATGTGCAAAAGCTATATGAGGAAAGCACAAAACAGTCCTGAGAGGCATGGAAACAGGCTGAAATGAATAGAAAGTATCTTATAGTCTTGGATAGGGTGAATCAACATCATAAAAATGTCAAATTTCCATAAGTTAACATATAAATGTAAAGCAAGTCTCACAAAATAGCAGCAGGCTTCTTTTCTGGGACTGAGCAAGTTGATTCTGAAATTTTATGAAAAAACTAAGCAAGCAAGAAAAAAACAAGAAAAATCTCAAAAAAAAAAAAATAGGCAATGGGATTGGAGTAGAAGACTATAAACTCTTTTTTAACTAAAATAGTGTGGTGGTAGCACCTTAACAGACCAATGGATCTGAATAGACACTTCAAAAGTAGACACAGTAAGTACTGAAATTTGACATAGTAAAGGTGTCATCTTAGAACACTAAGGAAAAGAGGATGAGGTAAGCCAAATAATAGTTCTCCAAAGATGTCCCCATCCTAATTCACAGGGCTTATAAATATGCTACCTTAACTAGTAAAAGGGACCTCCAAGATGTAATCTCATAAAAGATCATCAGTGGGAAAACTTATTCTGTATTGCCCAGACAGGCCCAACTTAACTATAAGAATCTTTATCGGAGGGAGACCAGAAGGTAGAAAGAGGAAAAGGAAATGTGACAATGGAAGCCCAGGTCAGGGTGATAAGGGCATGAGCCAAAGGATATGACAGCCTCCAGAGCTGGAAAGGGAAGGAATAGATTCTCTCCTAGAACCTCCAGAAAGAAAGTAGCCCTACCAACCCCTTGGTTTTAGCCCAGGAGGAACTGACTTTTAACATCTTGACCTCCAAAACTATAATAAATTTGTATTGTTTAAATCCACTGAAAACTTGTAGTAACTTCATCCAGTAGCAACAGGAAACTAATACGGAAGGACTTTTTCAATAAAAGTCTTGGAACTATGTAGTCATTTGGGGAAAAATATTAGATCCACACCTAATACCATTAACTGGGTAAATGCCAAATGAATCAAAGATCAAAATGTAAAAACTAAAACTGTACAAGTGTTAGGAGGCAAGAAATCTAGAAAGTTGGTAGTAGATCCTCAGTTCTTGAGTAAATTAGCTTAATATTAAGATGTTCCCCTGGTGAAGGAAAAGACACAGAGAAGAGAAGTTAAGCAAGCTTTTTAGAAGGAAGAACACCTTAGATAGACAGAGAAGATGGCAGCCTTGAGAGGGCTGAGAGGTAGAAAAGAGAGGGGTGTACGTTCTCTCTTCTTGTTGTTGTTAGGTGCCGTTGAGTCGGTATCCAACTCATAGTGACCCTTGTAGGGTTTACAATGGCAGACTGTTTAGGGATTGCCTTGGGAGTGGATTGCCAGGTCCTTATCCCATTTTTGCAGTGCTGGAAATTGAACTCAGGACCTCAGAGATTGCAGTGCAACACTCTACCAACTGAGCTAAATCCCAGCCCACATTCTCTCTAATTTTGATAAAAATCAGTGGCATGTGCAATGTGACATCAGTCCTTGGAGCCTACCCCTGGGTGTCTAGTGATGTGAGTCATAGGCATGGGAACTCAAGCTCCACTTTTTCTTGCATAGGTGAGAGAAAAAGCTCCTGTTAATAATTTTTTGTGGTTTAAGGCATATGGAATCTGGGGGTCTTTGTTTTGTAAAATGGCTTAATGGACTTATTTAGCATATTTCAAAATAATAGGCTGATAGACAGATACCTTGAAATGTCCTGCCTCTATTCATGTCAGCAGACATGAATTTCTTTTAGGGTTCCAGGTCCATCTGTAATGTCTTTTTCAATGTTCTGCAAGGGCCAAGGTCCACCTCACATCATGGCTGAATGGGAGCCATTTTTAATTCCCTTATCTCCCATGGCCTGTTAATATCTATCTAGCACCTAACACCCTACACATGTCTGTCAGCTTGTCATGCTATGGGAACTTGCATGTTGCTGTGATGCTGAAAGGTATGCCACTGGTATTTCAGATACCAACAGGGCCATCCATGGTGGACAGATTTCAGCTGAGCTTTCAGACTAAGAAACACTAGGGAGACCTGGCAGCCCTTACCTGAGACAATTAGCCATTGAAAACCCTATGAATAGCAGAGAGGCACTGTCCAATATAGTGTCAGAAAATGAATGCCCCGGGCTGGAAGGAATTCAAGAAATGACTGGGAAAGAGTTGCCACCTCAAAGTAAAGTCAACCTTAATGATGGGAATGGAGTAAAGCCCCTGGGACCTCCTCTTGCTGATGTGTCATGACTCAAAATGAGAAGAAACACAGTTGCTACAAAAATGGACTCAAACATAAAATGATTATATGCATGGCACAGTGTTGGGTAGTGTTTCATTCTGTTGTGCATACGATTGCTATGAGTTGCATCTGAATCAGCAGCATCCAACAACAAAGCACCTAACACAAGTACTGCAAGAAATCAAAGTTAGTTTCCTTTATAAAACCTAACCATTAATTGTAGGAACAGAAAGACTAGTGATTGCCTTGGGCTAGAAAGATGAGGTATGGGGTAATGAAAATATTCTTAAGTTAATTATGGTAATGAACACACAATTCTGTGACTATACTAAAAGCCAACAGATTATATACTTTAAATGAGTGCATCGCATGGTATGTGAATTAGATCTCGATAAAGCTGCTAAAAAACCAATATTAAAAAAAATTATCTAAGGTCAAAGCACAAATGTCAAAGTAGTAGAAAAATTTTGCAACTATTCTTAAAGAACTAATACATCTTATATATAAATATTTGAAAATACAGCAGGAAAAGAATAAAAGCCTGAAAGAAATACCAATAAAAAAACCTATACAAGCCTGGCATGGTGGCCAATGCCTGTAATCCCAGCAATTCAGGAGACTGACTCAGGAAGATCACAGGTTCAAGGCCAAAGACAGCCTATGCGATTTAGCAAGACCCTGTCTCAAAATAAAAAATAAAAAAGAAGCTAGGGGCCCAGCTCAGTGGTAGGGCACTTGCCTAGTATGTGAGCAGCCTTAGGTTCAACCCATATTACAATAATACAAAAACTACAAAACAAAGTATAACCTATGCAGACAGCTGGACTTGGTGGCACACGTCTGTAATCTCATAAACTCAGGAGGCAGAGCCAAGAGGATGGTAGGTTGGAGGCCAGAGGGAACCTGTGTAAATTAGCAATACCCTGTCTCAACATAAAAAATAAAAAGGGGATTGGGAGTATGGGGGGTGTTGCCCTGCTGCTGGACTCACTCTGGCCATGAGCAGGAACCAGCAACCAGAGACCCGCTCTCTGGTGAGGGTGAGCCGAGTGCCAGAGAATGGCATCGCCCAGAAAATGTTATCACCCAGAAAGGAGACTTATACCCACAGCTACTCTGCCAGTCCCTGGGGACAGCTTGGAGGTTTATGCCCACGGCAGCTCCTTGCTTCCTCTTTCCAGTGAAGATGCCGACTCCAAGTGCTCAGCTCAACACAGCTCTTTATTGCTTTGTCTGTCCTGGTCAGTGGAATGGACCCAGAATGCTCCATGCACCTTCTTTACATTCCCTTCAGGGACTAACCAGGGACCAATAAGGGATTGCCACTTCATATGGGCCTTGGCCAATCAGGGGAGACAAGCAAATTTGGGTTTGTAAAAGGGACCAATCAGAGTGGTTCCTGAGTGGTTCAATCAGGAGCCATTTGGTGTTTTGAAAACAGCCAATCAGGTGTTGAGGGGGTCTGAGGAGAGGAGTTGGACACCAGGCCATCTTTGGAAGCTCAATGCACAGGAGCTCCCAGATGTAGAGCAAAGGTTACTGCCCAGGGAACAAGTCTCAGACCTCCAAGTGGGCCAGATAGACCCCAGGGCGAACTGCCTGTCTAAGCAGTGCCCTACAGGAGTGCAGCTCAGTGGTAAACTGCTTGCAAAAGTATGCCTGAAGACTTGGGTTTGGCCCCCCAGAAACGGAAAGAGAAAAACAACAACAACAACAATAACAACAAAAAACTATGCAAGAAGGCAAGTGGCACTTAAATAGGAAGAAATGTTCAATCTATTTTGAATAGTAACTCAAAATAAAATGAGATACTGTCTTTCACTCATTAGATGGTATTGGCAAGCCTTTGGAGAAATAGTCAATCTTATACATTACTTGTTGTTATTATTGTTGTTGTTATTAGGTGTCCTCAAGTAAAGTCCAACTCATAGCGACCCTATGTACAGCAGAATGAAACACTCCCCAATTCTATGCCAAACACATGCTCTTATTTATGTTTAAGCCCGTTGTGGCAGATCCTGTATCAATCCATCTAGTGGAGGGTTTTCCTTTATTTTGTTGACCTGCCACTCTCCCAAACATAATGTCCTTCACAAGGGATTGGTCCCTCATGACACATGTCCAAAATATATAAGATGCAGTCTAGCCATCGTTGCTTCCTAGGAGCATTCTGGTTGCACTTCTACAACAGATCTGTTGGCTCTTTTGGCAGTACATGGTATATTAAATATTTGTCTCCAGCACCATAATTCAAAAGCATCAGTTCTTCTCCTGTCCCCCTTGTTCAATTTTAAGCTTTCACAACCATATGATGCAACTGAAAATACCATAGCATGAGTCAGGCACACCTTCATCGTCAATGTAATTATTTACTTTTCAATACTTTAAAGAGAGTTTTAGCCCCAACTTTTTCCAAAGCAATGTGTCTTTTGATTTCTTGACTGCTGCTTCAACAGGTGTTAATTGTAGAACCAAGTAAAGCAAACTCATAGAAAACCTCAGTCTTTTTTCCATTTATTGTGAAGTTGCATACTGACCTAATTCTAAGGATTTTTGTTTTGTTGATGTTGAGTCGAAATCCATACTATGTTCTTTGGTCTTCATCAGTAAATGTTTCAAATATTCTTCACTTTCGGCAAGCAGAGTTGTGTCATCTGCATAATACAGGCTGTTAATGAGTCTTCCTCCAATCCTTATGCCAGCTTCTTCATCATAAAGTCCAGCTTCTCAGAACATATATATATATATTCATATATATATATTCATATATATATATATATATGAGGTTGGACAGGATAATGATGAAAATGAGATTTCTCTGAATATATATTATTTTTCATTTTTAGACCAAATAAATACATATTCAAAAAATAAAATTAAATAAGAAAGCAAACCCCCAAATTGAAAATAAAGTGAAATAAGTGAACCTAACTGTATCCTGAAACAATAAGCCATTGAAAACCGTGTGAGTCAGACCCAACTCAATGGCACCTAACAACAACAACTATATATCAAATTTGTAACTGCAAAGAAAAATTATTTCAAGTGACTTTTGTCGATGAAAGTCTTACTATACATTCTTAGATAATGAAAAATGTTAGGAGTGATGTTGGTACTGTAACTATGAAACTACACATACAAACACACATGCCACAAACTAGGACTTTTAGTGTAAGGGAAAAGAGATATAAATAGAAAATCAAAGAAATTAAGAGAAAAAAATCCTTTAATGTTATATTTGAGTTAGAATTTTTCTTTTTTTAAATTTTTTATTTTGAGGTAGGGTCTACTAAATTACACAGACTGCCTCTGGTCTTGAACTTGTGATCCTCCTGCCTCTATCTCCCAAGTTGCTGGGATTACAGGCTTGAGTTAGAAAGAAAGTTTTAATGAATTCATGATTTTAAGATGTATAGGTATATTTAAGATAGATAGATAGATAGATAGATAGATAAATAGATAGATAGATAGATAGATAAAATAGATACAGTCAATGAGAAGCAATGTCACACCAGGATCCATGAGTGCATCAATGAATATATCTAGGGCTCAGATCTTGGTTTCTATTTTTGTTTGTTTATTTTTTCAATATAGCTCAGGCTGGCCTCAAACTCACCATTTAGACCATGCTATGCTCACACTCCTGTCAGGCCTGCCTCAGCCTCCCAAGTGCTATGCCACTACTTGGTTTCTATATTATTTGTCACTAACAGGAATTGTTGTTGTTGTTGTTGTTGTTGTTAAGTGTTGTCCAGTCAGGTCCAACTAGTAGCGACCCCCATAGGGAATTTGGGCTCCTTAAAGAAATGGCTGATTTTAGGTCTAGGGCAGGCAAAGGCTAGGGCAGACGAAGTATAATTTGTTATCCAGAAAGCAAATGAGTGGTCAGAGATTAATGGAAGTGTATTAAAAGAACACAGGAACCAGCTTGTAGGGGCTTCTAGTGGTGAAATATGAGGCAATTTTAGCCAATAGTAATAATAATAATTCACAATAAAAAATTTTTTGAGTAATAATCTGTGAGGCCTGTTGGGTACACACAAATGAGGCACCATTACAATGGTTGATTATAAAAAGGGTGGGTGGTGTAATGAATTGGTTGCTAGGCTGATCAGAGATAATCACTGAGCTAAAATGCATATTAGATGGATCAACCAAAATTGAAAGTCAGAAGCTTCAGTAAGGCTCTAACTTGTTTAGTATACCAAAAAGAAATAATAATGTGGATGTTGGAGGCCTTCCCATCAATGTCAATTGGGTAAAGAGCACATTTTAAATCTGTTTTCAGCATATGAGCCAAAGTATTTTCAAGAGATTTTGGAGTACTTGTAAATTCTGAAGAAGCAACTCATGCCCATCAAAAATGTCAATAATATGATTTATGAAGGCCAAAGGCTGATAATTTGCCTTATGTTTCCTGCAGAAATTTTCCAAATGTAAAATAACAGGTTTTGAGGGAAAGACTCATTCTGTGGAAAAAAAAATCATTTAGCTGCCTATAGTATTGATATAGTATAATTCAGGAATAGTCTAGACCCTCAAGCATACCATAAATTTGGAGCATCAGAGCCTTGAGATGAAAGAAAATAGATAATCGCTCTTCTGATCCAGAAATTGTAAGTTGGGCATGGTGGCGCATGCCTGTAATCCCTGTGGCTGGGGAGGCAGAGCAGGAGGATTGCAAGTTTGAGACCAGAGGCAGTCTGTGTAACTTAGTGAGACCCTGTCTCAAAAAGTAAAAAAATGGGCTGAGGGTACAGCTCAGTGGTCCAGCACTTGCAAAGCACCCCAATACTGAAAGAAAAAAAGAAAAGAACAGAACAGAAAAAGAGAAGAAAAAAAGAAATAATGAAAATATTTTGAAAAGATATCCAAACTAATCAATCACCTGTAGCCTGACTTATAGCTCTGGTTTAGTGAGCTGCTTTTGCTGCAGCAGAAAAACCAACCAAAATGGCTTATCTCTTTAGCAATTAAAGACTTCTTGCCCAAACTTCAGTAACGATAGATAAGCCCCAGTTTTTTTCCTCTTTAAACTGCCCATTTTCACATCTCTTTTCTATGCTTTTCTCTGTTTTTCCATAAATCTTGTAGAGTGCAACAAACAGTAACCAAGTCATGCCCCCACATCTCATTGCCCTCATGATATTTCCTCTGCCGTAGCTTTTAAATTCAGCTTCACTCAAATCTTTAGGGTATGTACAAAACACAGACAATTTCTTTGCTAGAATATAACATGGATCACCTTTAGTCCAACAACCAATAGAGTCCTCATTTTCCTTTAAAACGCTATGAGCCCCCTCTGCATTTCTGTAGGTAGTGGCATTCTAGTCTTCACTACTCTTACCAGAACTACCCCTCAAGTCTTCTGGGGCTTCTCTGACTCACATCTCCAAACTCTTCCAGACTTCCACAAACAAGTTCCAAAGGTGTAAAAATCCCATGGTGAGGTTTGTACATGGCACTGACCCCATTCTCCAGTATGTTTTCTGTATTGTTGTTGTTGTTGTTGTTGTTGTTAGGTGCCGTCAAGTCGGTATCCGACTCATAGCGACTCTCTGTACAACAGGGGAAACAATATTGTCAGTGCTTCTCTGCTGTTCATAGGGTTTTCAATGGCAGATTGATTTTTGGGAGGGGGTTGCCAGGTCCTTCTCCCAAGCCTTCAGCTTCTGGTGTTCCCAGGCGGTCTCCCATCCAGGTACTAACCAGGCCCGACCCTGCTTAGCTTCCGAGATCTGACAGGATCGGATGCCACAGGGCTACCGCTGCAGGCTTTCTGTATTAGTCAATTGTAATAGCTGCAGTAGGAAAATCAACAGAAACAAACATGATGGAAAAGATTTATTAGAAGCTCACAGTCCCTATGCATCAGTCCACAATGGTGGTGGGACAGGTGTGGCAGTGGCAGAAGGCAGGGCCCATGGGAGACAACTTACATTTCCATGATCAGGAAGCAGAGATAAAAAGAGACACAGGCCTAGGATAAAAACCTCCAAGGGCCTCCTCCCAGTGGCTCAGTTCACCAAGCTATACCTACCTCCCAAAGTTCCACCTTCCAAAACACTGCCACCAGCTGGGGACCACATGACATGACCTTTGGGAGCATTTTAGATCCAAACCATAACAACCTTCTTATTATTTGTCCCCCAGGACCTCCAAACAGTTAAGCTTCCCCATAGTTCTGTAGACTATCTCAGTGTCCCCAAGGCAATCATGAAGAAGAAGAGAGAATACCCAGAGGACTCTCTAATTCATGTGAGAATTTAGTCAGCTGAATGAACAAAAGACAGAAACTAGTGTCTGTGACTCCCAACTGTCCCTACTCTACAATGCCTAAGAAAGATTGAAGGCTCAATGTGTTGAATTAAGAATTTGATGTTAAATTCAATTGAATTATTCAAAATGACCTCAAAGCTGCACTTACTCTCAACACTACCAGGCTGAGAACATTCTCCTTATGAAGTCACAGCCCCAAATCAAGACGTGACGACTAAATTCTAAATCTGGCCTATCTCTGTTTTTTAAACTCCTCTCTTGTTCTTTTCACACACGGCATAGTCTGCATGTCCATTGTGGCAAGGGAAGACTGTTTAAGCAGAGTCCTTAGTGATCTCATTTGAAGGTGTATTATTCACATTTTTAGGCCTCGATGACTCACATCTTTGCATTGGCCAAGTTAAAGTGAAGGCAGCTGAGAAGAACAATCAGCATGTGTACGAAAACCAGGAAGATGGCAAAGATGCCAATGATAAATTTCATCTTAATACCAACAGATTCACACTCATCTAAGCAAAGAAATGCAGGCACACAGTCAATGCTATGTAGCTTCCCTTCCCCGTCACTTAGCATGGAAGAATAAAGAACTTCTTACTACAAATCTCTGTATTTAGAAAACACTAGTAAATCTTCCCAGAGAAGCTTAGGATCTTAATTTGCCTCAATGATGGAGCAAAGTGTTTGTTGTGAATGAGAAAGACTGAGATACAAAAATCAAGAGTAAGAAAATCACAGGACAAAAATAAGAATCACTCTGTTGTGATCTATGAAGTAATATGCAGCAGCTACAAGAAAAATGGTATACCCTTAAACAAAGATTTTACTTCTACACACCTAGATATCACAAAATACATTCACTGTAAGACTCAAAATTAATTCCTCACCATAAACTAAGTTAAAAACAATACTTTGAGATTAACTAACAGAATGAATTTTTCTCAAAAATGCTAATCCTACAGAGTATCCAAATACATTTTATAAGTGAAAAGAATTTTAGGGGAAAACAAGTTTTGAATTATCTCTAGGATAATGGAGTATTTATAATTTTATTCTTGAAAATAAGCATTAAGTGTGACATGATGTCACCTGCCTATAGTCAGCTACTTGTGAGGATGAGGTTAGGGGGATTACTTATGCCTAGGAATTAACAACCAGTAAGACTCCATCTCAAAAAAAACAAGAACAAAAAGAAACAATATGCATAAAATTAACATAATTTTGTTATAGCAGTAGTGGATGAGTTTAACTGGCTTTTGTTTTGTTCTTTGAGCCAGGGTCTTTCCATGTAGCCCAACCTTCCCTTGAACTCACAATCCTCTTGCCTCAGCCTCAGGAGCACTGTGGTTACAAGCAATTGGTAATGTCTTTTTATATTAAATCATGTAACATGTTTTTCCATCTTTCATTTTTTTATAGTACAGAGTATAGATATATTTCATTATAGATGATACACTGTCAAGGAATAATTACTGGGAAAACTGAGGTATCTGGAGAAGCTTAGGTAGATCTAAAAGGAACTTGGAGAAACCCATGTTCCCAGGATGAATCAGCATAAAGATGTTTCTACTCCCATTTGTAATGTGCCAGTAGACTTACATTTTATATTATTTTTAAACAATTGTGGTTAACAGGCCATTGAAAATGAGTTTTTATTGTTAGGATTTTCCTACTGGCTTCACATGGCAGATTCTTAC
Source organism: Pedetes capensis (assembly GCA_007922755.1). Classification (NCBI taxonomy): domain Eukaryota; kingdom Metazoa; phylum Chordata; class Mammalia; order Rodentia; family Pedetidae; genus Pedetes; species Pedetes capensis. Next base: position 117,200 of record VMDO01004381.1, read on the forward strand.
CATTTTACACATACTCTTTCTTTTTTATGGAACAAATGACATTATTATTTTTTTTTTATTCTGCTGATCTTGAGGCACAATTCATACTGAAGGCTGTATTCTTTGATCTTCATTGGAAAATGTTTCAAATCTTCTCCACTTTCAGCAAGGAAAGTTGTGTCATTTGCATAACGCAGGTTGTTAATGAGTCTTCCTCCAATCAAGATGATGCATTCTTCTTCATCAAGTCCAGCTTCTTTGATTATTTGCTCAGTATAGGGATTGAAGAGGTCTGGCGAAAGGATACAGCCTTATTGCACATGTTTCTTGACTTTAAATCAGGCAGTCTTTCCTTGTTCTGTTCAAACAGCTGCCTCTTGGTCTATGTACATACTCCTCATGAGTACAATTAGCATTCCCATTCTTCACAGTATTATCCATAACTTGTTATAATCCACATAGTCAGATGCCTTTGCATGGTCAATAAAACATAGATAGACATCTTTCTTGTACTCTTTGATTTTGTCTAATATCCATCTGACATCAGCAATAATGTCCCTGTTTCTATGCCATCTTCTGAATCTGGCTTAATTTTCTGACAATTCCTTGTCTATATACTGCTGCCCTTGCTTCTGAATGATCTTTAGCAAAATTGTGCTTGCATGTGATATTAATAATATCATTTGATAATTTCCACATTCAGTTGGATCCCCTTTCTTGGGAACAGGTACAAATATGAATCTCTCCCAGGCAGTTGTCCCAGTAGTTATTTTCCAAATCTCTTGGCATAAACAAGTGAGCACCTGTAGTGATGCATCTGTTTGTTGAAACATCCAGATTGGTATTCTATCAATTCCTGAAGCCTTATGTTTGCCCAATTCCTTCAAGACAGCTTCCATTTCTTCCTCCAGTACCATTGATTCCTGATCACAGGCAACCTCTTGAAATGGTTGGTCATCTACCAATTCCTTTTGGTATAATGACTCTGTATATTCTTTCCATCTTCTTTTAATGTTTCCTAAATCATTCAATATTTCCCTGTAGAATCCTTCACTATTGCCATTCAAGGCTTGAATTTTTTCTTCAATTCCTTAAGCTTGAGAAAAACAGAGTGTGTTCTTCCCTTTTGGTTTTCTATATTCAGCTCTTTGTACATGTCATTATAATATTTATTTTTACCTTCTGGAGCTGCCCTTTGAAATCTTCTGTTTAGTTCCTTAACTTCATCATGTCTTCCCTTTGCTTTAACTGCTTAATGTTCAAGATCAAGTATCAGAGTCTTTTTTACATGTAATTTGGTCTTTTTTTCGTCCTATCTTTTTAATAACCACTTGCTTTCCTCATGAATGATGTCTTTGATGTCATGCCACAACTCATCTAGTCTTCTACCATTTGTGTCTAATACATCAAATCTGTTCTTGAGGTGGTCTCAGAATTCAGGTGGCATATACTCAAGGTAATACCTTGCTTTTGTACAATTGTTCTAAGTTTCTTCACTTTCAGTTTTAACCTTCATATGAGCAGTTGATAGTCTGATCCACAATCAGCACCTGGTCTTGTTCTGACATTTGATATTGAGCTTTTCCATTGCCTCTTTCCACAAATGTAGTCAATTTCATTCCTCTATGTTCCATCTGGCCTGCAGCCATAGCCCTGTGGCATCCAATCCCATCAGATCTCAGAAGCTAAGTAGGGCCGGGCCTGGTTAGTACTTGGATGGGAGACTGCCTGTGAACACCAGGGTCTATAGACTTGGAAAACAGACCCAGCAACCCACTCCCAAAAATCAATCCGCCATTGAAGACCCTATGAAAGCAGAGAAGCACTGACAGTAGTGTTTTGCCTGTTGTTCGCAGGGTGTCTATGAGTCGGATACTGACTCAAGGGCACCTAACAACAACAACAACAACATGTTCCATTTGGTGAATTTCATGTGTATAGTCACCATTTATGTTAGTGAAAAAAAGGTATTTGCAATGAAGAGCTCATTGATCTAACAAAATTCTATCATGTAATCTCCCGCCTTATTTCTGTCACCAAGGCCATATTTTTCAACTACTAAGTCTTCTTCTTTGTTTCCAACTTTTGCATTCCAGTCACCAGTAATTATCAGAATATCCTGATTGTTTAATCTATTTCAGATTGCAGGAGCTGGTAATAATCTTCCCTATCTTCATTTGTGGCTATGAGTATTAATCTATCACTGACAACATGAGACTCAGGACAGATCTTAAGATGTCTTTTTTGATGATGAATGCAACTCCATTTCTCTTTAGTTTGTCAATCCCAGCATAGTATACCATATAATTATTTGATTCAAAATGGCTCATACCAGCCCGTTTTAGTTCACTGATGTCTAGAATGCCAATGTTTATGCATTCCATTTCCCTTTTGACACTTTTTGTTTTCCTAGATTCATACTATGTACATTCCATGTTCCAATTATTAATGGATGTTTACAGTTGTTTCTCCTCATATTGAGTCATGCCTCATCAGCAAACGGAGGTCCCTGGGGCTTTACTCCATTTCTGTCATTAAGGTAGACTTTACTTTGAGGAGGCATCTCTTCCCCAGTCATCTTTTTCCAACCTTGGGGGCTCATTTTCCAGCACTGTATCTGATAGTGTTTCTCTGCTATTCACAGAGTTTTCAATAGCCAATTGTTTTGTGAGTGGGCTGCCAGATCCTACTCCCTAGTCTGTCTTAGTCTGGAAGCTGAACTCAAACCTGTCTACCATGGATAGCCCTGCTAGTATTTGTAATACCAGTAGCATAACTTTCAGCATCACAACATGCAAGTCCCAACACTACAGCAAACTGACAGACATGGGGGTTGTGACAAATGTGTAGTAAGAATTCCTTTGACATTTTTTGACTTATATTTTAATGCTTGTTATCTGTAAACCTATGTAATACACTTCAAAAACAACCTTATTGTCTCATTTACCAGAGAAAAATTCTTCAGATAAAAGTAAGTTTACTAAAACATTTTTAGTTAATCTTTTAAACTTAGATATGGATTACATCTTTTGAACACTGTAACTTCAAAAGCTATAAAATCATACATACACATATATATATGTATATACATACATATATATATATACACATACATACATATATATATATATATATATATATATATATATATATATATATACACATACATACTATGGCAAATAAGTGCATGTCTCTCTTAATGCCTGCATTGGATTCTGTCCCCCCTTAGAGTGTGTACTTTACTTTGTAAACCCCAACTTTCCTTCATACTTACTTCCTGAAATTTTTTTCTGAGGCATATGTCAAGATCCTGCCTATACCTGAGTAGAGGTTGCTTGGAGGAACTTCCGCTAACAACACCAAGTTCCATCTCCATTGACATAAGGATTAGGATTTCTCTAGGAAATCCCATGCTAGAGTGAGGACAGGCCATTCACAGGAGCCCTGGAATCAGAAGAGGTACTCCTTTCCCAGGAGAAAAGACATCTCTCAATTTCAATAAATTGAGCTCACATCTAAATCTACATATGTATATTTCTTGAATTTAGTTTCACCTTTTCTACAAATTGTAACACTGCTATGGGCAAAGTGGGGAGACATTGAGAATTTCCCTCTCCCTAGTTCTGACCAAAACTGTAAAGAAATGCCTTTTCTTCCACTATTTCCTCTCTCCCGGTTTTCAGTAGAGTGGGGAGCAACAAATCTTGGTTGTGGTAACACTGTGTGGTCATTTTAAATGATCCATGTATATGTTTAATGGCATTGGAAAGGTTTTTTTTTTTATACTACGTGGTTAGGTTAAAAAGAAGTTACAAAGCAGAAGGTAAATGCTTGTTCTTATCAGGTATATATGACTACAAGGTACAGTTACCTAGCCAAGGCAGTGCAATTAAATGTGGGTTAATTTTGTTATAAAGGGATTCTCATGAAAATCCAGATGGGAACTGAGGCATAGCAGGGCATGGTGACAACAGGTGTGGAAACTTGGAAGCCTTTTGGCCCTCCAGCAATTCTCTTCATATACATAATGGCCAGATGGGAAGACCAAGTGCTACTTAAAATGATTTCATTCTAAGTCTTTTGCCTAATGCACCTTTGTTTTACAGAAGGTTACCAATGACTTTCCCTCATTCCAAAGCTAGTTTTAAATTTTAGTAGAGAGTTAAGGAAAATAATTTCTTTATACAAGGATGTTTTTCATGTGTTCTTAATTGGTACTTAGTTTATTCTTTTCTTTTATTAAGATGTAATTCATATATTAATATTCACTCTGTTAAGGAGTATAACTCAGTGGTTTTTAAAAGTACATTTACAAAGTTGTGCAACCCTCATCAATATCTAATTCTAGAACATTTTTATCTTTCCACAAAGAAACTGCACCAGTTAGCAGTCACTCTCCATTTCCCATCTGCTCCAACCCCTGACAACCAACATTAATCTACTTGCTGTCTTTATGGATTTTCCTGTTTGGGACATTTTATATAAAAGGGATCATTTAAAATGTGGTCTTTTGTGTCTGGCTTCTATCATTTTGCATAGTTTTTTCAAAGTTTATTCATGTTCTAGTACAAATTTTACCTCATTTCTTTTTATGATTGAATAATAGTCCATTGTATGGCTATATCACATCTGTTTATCCCTCAATTGATGGGTGTGTGGGCTGATACCACTTTTTGGCTACCATAAATAATGTTGTTATAAGTACTCATGTACAAACCTCTGGATGAACATATGCTTTCAATTATCTTGTGTATATGCATAGGAGTGGAACTGCTGGATCAAATGGTAAATCTATGTTTAAATTTCAAGGAACTACATAATAACTATACCAGTTTACATTTCCATAAGAAATATACAGAGTCCAGTTTTCTCACATACTTACTCACACATTTTATTTTACATTTTTAAGAAAATATAGCAATCCCAGTAAGTGTTAAGTGGTTTTGATTTACTTCCCTAGTAACTAATAATATTGAACACCTTTTAATGTGCTCATTGGTTCTTTGTATATGTTCTCAGGAAAAATGTCAATTACTTTTCCCCTTTTTAAAATTTCTATAATTGCTGAGCTGTGATACTTCTGTATGTATGAAGAACTGTCAATTACTTTGCCCATTTTTAAATTTCCTAAATTACTGAGCTCTGTTAGTTCATTATGTATTCTAGATAATAGGCCCTTTTCAGATATATGATTTGCTAATTTTTATCACATTGTGTGGATTCCCTATTTAACTTCTTGACAGTGTTCTTTCAATCATGGAAGTTCCAATTTTCCTGAAGTCCAATTTATCTATTTTTTTCTCTTCATAGCTTGTGTTTGAGTATCATAGATAAGAAACTGTTGCCTAATTCAAAATTACAAAGGTTTACAATGTCAGTTGAAGTTCTTTGTAGAACCTGCTTCTATGTTCAAGAACCTACTGACTCCTTTGCCTTGGTTGAGTAGAATATCTTGATTGTGGTAAGATGGAATGTTGTTGGTTTTGTATGGAATGTTGTAGATTTTACATGGCATGTCACAGATCAAGAGCCAAAATTATGTTGTTGTTAGGTGCCGTCAAGTTATGTCCAACTCATAGCTACCCTCATAGGGTTTTCTTTTTCTTTTCTTTTTTTTTTTTAATTCTTTTTTTTATCATTTTTTTCTTTTTTTTTTTTTTTTTTTTTTTTTTTTTTTTTTTTTTTTTTTTTTTTTTTTTTTTTTTTTTTTTTTTTTTTTTTTTTTTTTTTTTATTGGCCATTTTTAATGTACACCTTAATGTGATTCATTCTGACATGCTTTTCATTGTGACATTTACATATATATGCATTTTGATGTACATTTTTAATGGCTGTTTGTTTTGGGATTGTGTTGGGAGTGGGATGCAGGTCCTTCTCCCATTTTTATCAGTGCTGGGGATGGAATTCAGGGCATCAAGAAGTGCAGAGCAACACTCTTCCAACTGAGCTAAACCCTAGACCAAAATTGTGTTAGACTCTCCTTAGTCCTTTTTAATAGCCATTTACTATCAACCTCTGCATCTGACCTAACATCCGCCTGACTTTTCAGTAAAACTCTAGGAATGTATTGGTAAGTGTTATGATTTGAATATAAGATGTTCTCCAAAATTCATGTTTGAACACTAGGTCTGCAGGTGGTGGTTCAGTAGTGGGAAGCTGTGGAACTTTGGGAGGTGAGACCTAGCTTACAGAAGTAGGTCACTAAGTGGGGGGCTTTGGAGATTGTACCTAAGCCCCCATTTCCACTAGCTCTGTGCTTCCTGATGCCACCATGTGAAATCTTCCACCACAGGCCCTGCCACCAGCTGCTCTGCCATGTCCCTCCACCATTATGGACTATCTTTTGTCCCATAAGTTGTTTATGTCAGTTACTTTGTCAGAGCCATGATAAAAGTAATTAGCATACTAAATTTGGCATACCTAGCCTTCACCAACCCTAAAATTAAGAATGTGTTAAAGACATCTAAATCTTGAAGACTTCTCCACCTTTCTATAGCTGCCTACCTGATGACCCCACTTATGTATTTTATAAACCATTGATTCATGTGTTTCTTTCCTATATAAAGGTAAATGTAACCTTTCCCTGACACACACATCTGTCAGTTTGCCACACTGTGGGGGCTTGTGTGTTGCGATGAAGCTGAGAGCTCTGCCACTGGTACCTCAGGTAAGAGCAAGGTTACCCATGGTGGACAGGTTTTCAGCTGAGCTTCCAGACTAAGACAGACCAGGGAGTAGGACCTGGTGAACCAATCCCAAAACAACTAGCCATTGAAAACCCTATGGATAGCAAAGAAACACTGTCAGATATAGTGCCGGAAAATGAAGCCCCCAGGTTGGAAGGCACTCAAAAGACTACTGGGGAAGAGTTGCCTCCTCAAAATAAAGTCTACCATGATGACAGAAATGGAGTAAAGCCCCAGGGTGCTCAACTTGCTGATGTGGCACGACCCAAAATGAGGAGAAAAAACTATAAACATCCATTAATAATTGGAACATGGAATGTATGTAGTATGAAACTAGGAAAATTAGAAATCGCTAAAGGAGAAATGGAGCACATAAACATTGACATTCTAGGCATCAGTGAGCTAAAATGGACTGGCATAGGCCATTTTGAGTCAGACAATCATATGGTCTACTATGCTGGGAATGATAAACTAAAGAGAAATGGGGTTGCATTCATCATCAAAAAAGACATTTCAAGATCTATCAAGAAACACAATGTTTTCAGTGATAGAATAATATCCATACGACTACAAGCAAGGCCAGTTAATATGACTATTATTCAAATTTATGCAGCCATCACTAAGGCCACAAATGAAGAAAGGGAAGACTTCTATCAGCTTCTGCAATCTGAAATAGATCAAACACGCAATCAAGATGTACTGATAATCACTGGTGACTGGAATGCAAAGGTTGGAAACAAGAAGGCTCAGTAGTTGGAAAATATGGTCTTGGTGACAGAAATTAAGCTGGAGATCACATGATAGAATTTTGTCAGACCAATGACCTTTTCATTACAAATACATTTTTTCAACATCATAAATGAAGACTATACACATGGACTTCACCAGATGGAACATACAGGAATCAAATTGACTACATATGTGGAAAGAGACGATGGAAAAGCTCTGTAGAAAATGCCAAAACAAGACCAGGTGCTGACTGTGGTTCAGACCATCAACTTCTCATAGGCAAGTTCAAACTGAAGCTGAAGAAAATTAGAACAAGTATACAAGAGCCATGATATGACCTTGAATATATCCCACCTGAGTTCAGAGACCACCTCAAAAACAGGTTTAATGAATTAGACACAAATGATAGGAGACCAGAAGAGTTGTGGCATGACATAAAAGATATCATTCAAAAAGGAAGCAAAAAGTTCTTAAGAAGACAAGAAAAAAAGAAAAGACCAAATTACATGTCAAAAGAGACACTGGACCTTGCCCTTGAACATCGAGCAGCTAAAGTGAAAGGAAGACATGAAGAAATTAAGGAACTAAACAGAAGATTTCAGAAGGCAGCTTGAGAAGACAAAAACAAATATCATAATGGCATGTGCAAGGAGCTGGAGGCAGAAAACCAAAAGGGAAGAACACGCTCTGTGTTTCTCAAGCTTAAGGAAGTGAAGAAAAAATTCAAGCCTCGAGTGGCAGTAGTGAAAGATTCTACAGAGAAAATATTAAATGATGCAGGAAACATCAAAAGAAGGTGGGAAGAATACACAGAGTCATTATACAAGAAAGAGTTTGTAGATGACCAACCATTACAAGAGGTTGTATATGAGGAGGAACCAATGGTGTTGAAGGATGAAGTGGAAGCTGCCTTGAAAGAACTGGTGAAATACAAGGCTCCAGGAGTTGATGGCATACCAATAGAGATATTTCAACAAACAGATGCAGCACTGTAGGTGTTAACATGTTTGTGCCAACAGGTTTGGAAAACAGCTACTTGGCCAACTGACTAGAAGAGATCCATATTTGTGCCTATTCCCAAAAAAGGGGATCCAACTGAATGTGCAAACTATCGGACAATATCATTAATATCACACACCAGCAAAGTTTTACTAAAGATCATTCAGCAGTGACTGCAGCAGTATATAGACAGGGAATTACCGGAAAATCAAGCAGGATTCAGAAGAGGGCGGGGAACCAGGGACATCATTGCTGATGTCAAGTGGATATTAGCTGAAAGCAGAGAATATCAGAAAGATGTCTATCTATGTTTTATTGACTATGCAAAAGCATTTGATTGTGTGGATCATAACAAATTATGGGTAACACTTCAGAAAATGGGAATACCATTACACCTAATTGTGCTCATGAGAAATCTGTACATGAACCAGGAGGCAGTTGTTCAAATAGAACAAGGAAACACTGCATGGTTTAAAGTTGAGAAAGGTGTGCATCAGGGCTGTATATTTTCACCCTATCTCTTTAATTTGTATGCTGAGCAAATAATCTGAGAAGCTGAACTTTATGAGGAAGAATGTGGCATCAAGATTGGAGGAGGACTCATTAACAACCTGCATTATGCAGATGACACAACTCTGCTTGCTGAAAGTGAAAAGGATTTAAAACATTTACTGATGAAGATCAAAGAGCATACTTCACATTAAATGGAGAAAAGATTGAGGTTGTCCAAGATTTTACTTTGCTTGGCTCTATAATCAACACCCGTGGAAGCAGCAGTCAAGAAATCCAAAGACGCATTGCTCTAGGAAAAGCTGTGGCAAAAGATCTCTTTAGAGTATTGAAAAGCAAAGATGTCACATTGAAGGCGAAGGTGCATCTGACTCATGCCATGGTATTTTCAGTGGCATCATATGGTTGTGAAA
>VMDO01004382.1:0-27012 GCA_007922755.1 Pedetes capensis
ATATATATATATATATATATATATATATATATACACACACACACATTTATATACATATATACATACATATATATTTATATATATAAAATTGTTATATTATTTGAGCAATTGTTCCTTTTATTAATGTGTGGTTGCCATCTTTATCCCACTGGACTAGTTTTAAGTTAAAGTTTATTTTGTCTGGCATAAGAATGGATACTCCTTTTTTAGGGTTTCTCCTTGCTTGATATATCAGTTTTCATCCTTTCACTTCAGTCTGTTTGTGTCCTTGCCAGTGAGATATGTTTCTTGCAAACAATAGGTTGTTAGTTCTTGTTTTTTAATCCAATCTACTATTTTATGTTTTTTGATTGGAGAATTAAGACGTTTCTTTGTGCTAATATAAACATAGACAAGGACACACACATATATATGCACATGAATGCATATATACACACACAGGGTGTCTATTTCTTGGAAATGTAGTCATTTAATTTATTTGTATCCCTTGACCGGGAGCAGTGGCTCATGCCTGTAATCCTAGTGTCTTGGGAGGGAGAAACAGGAGGATCACAGGTTTGAGGCCAGGGGTAGTCTGCATAACTTAGTGAGACCCTGTCTCAAGATAAAAACTTTAAAAAAATAGCTGGGGGTGCAGCCCAGTAGTAGAGCAGTTGCAAAGTATATGGGAAGCCCTTTGTTAAACCACTAAGCACTACAAGAAAAAAATTATATATATCCTGATCTGTTTTGTGGTTAGTAATTTATGATTATATAGTAAAAATTGGATTTATAAAATTGAATTTGCTGTCATTTTCTGGTAAATTATAATATGTAAACAATGCTAAAAATAATGTATCAGTTCTCCCACTTTTCACAACTATTTTTAAATTTCTTTTTACTAGGTTAGCCAAACCTTTAGAGAACAAATATGAATGAGGATGGTGTTTAGGAATAATTTAAATTTACATTCCTTCCTGTTGCTGGTAATGTCAATAATTTTTCTCTGATTATTAAAAGAAATATGTATTTTTAAAAGAATTACAAAGTTTTGTGGTATAAGTGGTTAGACAATAATGTATCTGTTTTTGTTGTTGTTAGGTGGTGTCTAGTGGGATCCTACTCATAGTGACTCTATGTACAACAGAATGAGGTGACACTTTGCCATGACCAGCACTATGTCAGTGCTTCTCTACTATTCATAGGGTTTTCAATGGTGGATTATTTCAGGAGTGAGCTGCCGGGTCCTTCTTTCAAGCCTACAGCACCGAATATTCCCAAAGAGTTTCCCATTCAAATACTAACCAGGCCTAACCATGCTTAGCTTCTGAGATAAGACGAGATCAGACTCCAGGGTGGTGAACTCTATCAAAAGCATAATTGAATAATAATAGCAGGGTATGCTTCATTGTTAAGTTTGCTAATATTTGGCAATATATAATATATAGTATGGCCAGGTGTGGTGGTGCAGTGTCTCTAATCTCAGTTATTTGGGAGGCTGAGGCAGAAGGATAGCAAGTTAGAAGCCTACATGGGCTATGTAGTGAGTTCAAGTCGAGCCTTGACAACTTAGTGAGACCCTGTCTAAAATTTAAAAAATAAAATAAAAACTACAACAACAAAAAGGGCTGGAAATGTAGCTCAATGGTAGAGCTCTTGCATAGCCCACAGCCCTGGGTTCAATCCTCAGTACTGCTCCCCCACACAAAAGTATGTATATATGGACACACACACATGCACACACAGATATATGTAGTGTATACAATATGTGAATACATGTGTATAAAGATATATGTTTATATATAGACATTAACTTCTAAATAGTCTTTGAATAAGGCATTGGCACTCAGTTGTACAATTAATAATGTAATCTTTACCATCGCATGCTTGAAGTTTTTTTTAAAGAGCCAGTTTGAATTAAAAGTGTCTGTTGAAGCAGTGAAAAACAATGACTTTATTAAATCTTTACCTCTGAGTGCTTATATTTTAAAGTTATTAAATATAAATATCTTCATAAGAATTTAATTTAATTAATTAAGGAGTACTGCTGCAAACCAAAGTATGAAAACTGTCTCTAGTGTACTTGTGACACTGAGTTGTAATAGGAAGTTGCTGTTTTTTTCATGGAATACTATGCTTATCTGAAAAGATGACTGGCAAGCCAACTATGGTCATTTAAACATGGGGGTTTGGTTTCCTTGCAAATAAACAAAATAAGTCTGCAAGTGAAAGGGAAAGTAACTGACAGTATTATAGCTGAGGATAACATTAAAGGAAAAATTAAAATATTGGAAAACTTGACTCTGCCACCCGGAGCCTAACAGCTACTCATATTTGTAGACTTTTCTCATGATATTAATGGTGACATAAACAAACATGAGTTTTAAATCCTACCAAGATTCTTAAAAATTCACTATCATAACAAATATTAATTATGTGATAATGTTAATTCTTAGAAGAATATAGGATCCTCTTTTATTTATAAAACAGGGGCAAGCAAATATGCACTTATTTACATTCCTTGTAAAATATTTAAAATGTTATAAAAACTATTACTGAACATAAAAGTATCACTGTTGTTAAGTATTATTTTTTCTTTTCTTTTTCTTCCTCTTCTTTTTTTTTTAAATTGTCGTTCTTGGTGATTGAACCATCCAGTGCCTCTCACATACTTTGGAAATGCTCTACCACTGGGCTGTACCCTCAGACCATGTTTTAATCTTTGAGTCAGGGTCTCACTAAGGCTGCTTTTGGCCTGTAACTCCCCATCCTCCTGACTCTGCCTTTCCAGTCATGGGATTACAGGCACGTGATGTACCTCGCTACAAAGTATGCATGTGGAAAATATATTACAAATACGTGTATGACAACAACTGATTTTAAGTAAACAATTCTGCTATTTTTGTCTTCTTTGAGGGAAAGAATTAGAGAGCTTATAGATGAGAAATGAAAAAGTCAATCTTTCAAAGATGACATTATAATTAGAGCAAGTATCTTAGTAGAAAACTTTAATTGATTTTTATCCTTACATCTATTTTCCCTTGAGTCTCATTCATCATTTTGCCAACCATGAATACTCTTTGTGGTTTTCTAGTCTTGTTTCCACTTTGAATAAGTGGAAATTTTGTTTTGATTTTCCAGATATGATATGTTTCAAACATGTAGGGAAGAAGGTGGTAAATATAAGGCAAATTGGGTGCACTTAAGCTATCTTTCCAAGGGGTGTTAATTTTCTTAACTAAATTTCACCAGTTATAGGACGATTGCACAATCCACTCTATTCATGTTCATAACCTGCTCTTCATAGTTTCTGGTAAAATATATAACTAGGAATACCAACATGTTATTTGAATTTCCTACCTACTTTCCAACAGATGTGTAGACGTGTTTTCAAAAAAGGTGTTGCAGACATGTTAATTATGTTCACTAGATGTCTGTAAATATGTAATTGAGCCTAGTGTTCTCAAGTTTCAAACTCGAGGTAACAATGTGGGTGATCCAGGTGTGCCAAGGATATGTTGTTTCATTCATAGATGAAAATTCCTAAACAACTTTCAGAATAAATTTCTTCATAATGCTTAATAGGCAGGGTAGTTTATAATTCAAATTGAATGGATACATGCACAGCTATAGTGGAGAAAGCAAAATCAATATGACACAGCATGCAGCAATCATAGTAAAAGGCTATGAGTGGAAGACTGTGAAAGAAGGATAAAAATACATATGTTTGACAAGGTTCATTGCTTCTAACTTTACAGCCTCATTAATAGAAGAAGACACTGCCTATAAAACATATGTGTAACAATGATTATGTTCCAATGCAAATGTTACAATGAAAGAATACAATGGGCATTTGAAGAAAATGCTAAAATGGTTCAGCTCAGGAAGGTTGGGATTGTTAGATGAGGAGTGCTCTGGTTAACAGACTTTTTTTGAATACTTGGGGGTTAAACCCAGGGTCTTGCACATACTTTGCAAGTGCTCTACTAGTGGGCTGAACCTCATCAGCCCATTTTTCTTTTTTTTTCTTGGGGTAGGGTCTCAATAAGTTATGTAGTTGCCCCTGGCCTCAAAATTTGTGATCCTCCAGCCTCTGCCTCCCGAGTTGCTGGGACTACAGGTGTGTACCACTGTGCCCAGCCTTGATTAATAAAACGTCACTGAATAGTAATGTATATTTTCCAAAAGACAGTATGAGAGATCTTTGTGTATAATGATTGCCAGGAAGTTTTACTAAAGCCACCCTTTCCTGTTTACCCTTTTCTGAAGTCTCAAATATCATCTGAGTAGTTATGTATTTATCTGTTTTCTTATAATTGACACCAGAAGGTAATTTGCATATGCTTTTATTGATATTTTATGGGATCCTAAAATCTGGTTTCACAGGATAAACATATTACAATTGATTATTCTGTGAAAATGAATATGCTGCTTATTTTATACACTTATGTATAAATTGTGAGAGGTCCTCCCAAAGTGTTTATTTATATGAAGTTTGTGGTAAAGTAGAAACATGGTGCCCAATCCCATCCATCCACAAGATGTAGATGTTTTAATCCTCAAATTGCGAATGTACAAATTGTAGGCCTGAGATTCCTATGAAGAGGACTTCACAGACTTGATAAAAGGTACTGATCTGGAGATGGGGAGAGTGTCCTAGATTGTCCAAGTGGGCTCAAAATATTCATTTAAGCCCTTAAAGCAGAGATTTTTTCCACAGGGGTGAGAAGGAAGAAGAAGGAGGGGAAATTTAAAACATGGAAGAGACTTGACCTCTTATTTCTGTCTTTAAACGTGTGAAAGAGAACCACATACGAAGTGTGGACAGCTTCTAGAAGCTGGACAGACTTTCAGCTGGCAACTAGCAAAGAAACATGGATCTTAGCCTCATAACAGACTAAATTTTCTTAATTACCCGGGTAAGCAGGAAATGGAACTGCTCTTAGAATTTACAGAAAAGAACTTCACCCTTACAACAATTTTTTTCAGCTTTGTGAGACCCAAGTCTGATTTCTGACTTGTGGAAATATAAAATGATAAATTTACATTGTTTAAAACATTAAGTTTATTGTAGCTTTTATGAAAGCAATAGAAAACTAATACTTTTTCTTGCCTGACTCCCTCAAGGTCATGGGATTAGTGTATCAATCATCTTTTGCTATAGAAATTCTGCATTCAGTTGTACACATTGAGGTTTTCAATCTTTCCAATTGAACAGGTTTATACTTGGATTTCTATTGTATAAAACAAGCCACCTTAATCACAATATTTAATATGAATTTTCATTTTAACAAGATTTGTTATGATTGTAATGTCAATTATGTTTGGTGGTTGAACCAAGGGTCCTGACTCTGCTTGCATTCATACCATCAAGTAATTCAGTAAAGCCTTTACTTACACCCTCGTCACTGCTTTTAATACCTCTGCTAAAGCAAGGAAGGGGCTGGGATTTAGCTCAGTTGGTAGAGGGCCACTCTGTAGTCTCCGAGGTCCCGAGTTTGATTCCCAGCACCACAAAAACAGAAGAAGGACATGGCAACCCACTCCCGAGGCAATCCCGAAATAGTCAGCCATTGAAAACCCTATAAGGGTCGCTATGAGTCAGACACGACTCAACGGCACCTAACGACAACAACAAAGCAAGGAAAAAAATACTGAAGATTTGGTATTTAGTTTTTCTCCCAAAAGATTTCATATAAATATAGTGAACTTTACATTAAAAGGTTTGTCTGTCTTGTCAGGAAGAAATGTCTTCATTGGATGAAGCACAACAGAGCTTGAGCAATACTTTCCCTTTTATAGATAATACCTATTAACATTGCAGGCATAAAAATGCTAAACATAACACTTCACACGAACACTTTGTGATAATAAATCTTCTAAGAGACCTTCTTAACCCATAATTTTTAATAGTATAATTAGCACTATTATGAAAATAATTCATTATTATTTCCATGAACAAAGGAGATGAGAGATTTTCTTTCAATTTATCTAATATTCTATCAGTGCATTTGTTATAATAAATGGAAATAAGCATACAAAAGAAAGATCTATAAGATCTTTCATATGACATCTTATATATTAAATTAAATACTTGATTTTAAAAACTAAGGCTTCTTTTCCCATTGGGAAGATGACTAAAGTCTATTTTTTTTTGTGTGTGTGTGGTACTGGGGGTTGAACCCAGGGCCTCGTGCTTGCACGCTCTGCAAGTGCTAGACCACTGAGCTGCACCCCCAGCCCATTTATTAAACTTTTTTTTTTTTTACTTTTTGAGACAGGGTCTTGCTAAGTTACGCAGGCTGCCTCTGGTCTTGAACTTGTGATCCTCCTGCCTCCCGAGCCTCTGGGATTGCAGGCATGTGCCATCGCGCCCGGCCAAAGTCTATATTTGACAGCAGACAACGAATTGTTTCAGATAAGACATTAAATGAATTTTTTTTTCATGTAAGAGGAATTCATTTGTAAAGAGCGTGTTCAATTGCCCAATGTTAATTCTAAATCACAACTAGATATTTTAGTCACACCATGAATACATAGACTGTCAGGAGATTATAATGTCTTATTTTTGTTATTTCTACTTTTTGGTAAAAATACATAAGAAATATGTTTTTTATTAGAAATTTTTAATGTATGTCATAATGTGATTCATTTTGACATGCTTTTCATTGTGACAATTTTCATATATGCAATTTGATAAACATTATTCATATAGGTTACCCCTTACCCTCCCCTATGTTCCCCCCTCCCCCCTTCCCATCTAAGTTTCCCATCCAAGTCTTCTCTATCTTTTACTATGTAGTATTTTTCTATATGTCCTTGTGTTCCATTTCTGTTTAAGATAGAAACTTTTCCTGTAGTGGTCTTTGTTTTTATCTTTTTAGAACAATTACATGCAATTTCTAGTCCATTTATATTGACCTCATTCTTATCTTCCCTCCCCCCCCCTTTTATTATGATCCGACCTTTGAGTAGGATTTTTCCTTCTTGTAATTTTGAATCAGCTCCCTCATATGAGTGAGAACATGTGTTGTTTCTCTTTCTGAGCTCGTGTTCGTTCACTTAAAATAATTTTCTCTAATTCCATCCATTTTGCTGCAAATGATCCTATTTCCTTTTTCTTGATGCTAATGATCTTTTCTTGATCATTGTGCTAAGCACATTGATGGTTATTCACTCTGTAGTTTATTGGCATCCAATCCCATCTGATTTTGGAACCTAAATAGCATTAGGCCTGGTTAGTCCCTGGATGAGAGACTACCTGGGAATAACAGGTGCTGTAGGCTTGGGAGGAGTCAGCAGCCCAATCCAGAAATAATCAGCTACTGAACCCTATGAATAGCAGAGAAGCACTAACAAAGTACCAAGAGTGGCACAATGTCAAGCAGTGTTTTGTTCTGTTGTACATTGGGTCACTATGATTTGAACTGGACTTCACTATACCTAACAACAACAGTTTGTATTGGCAGGAACTTACATATGGTAACATCTGTGATCTATCATTTGATTCTTCTGTGTTAGAAGATATTATGGGATAATTTTTGACTACTTTACTAAACAAATAAGCTAAATAATAAACCTGCTGTGTTGGACATCATGTCTGTAGGTGTTCGCCAGGTGTTGTACTGTGCCCTGAGAAACTGGAAATCTCGCTATAGGCTGAAGGAAGGGTCAGCATCTTTGGGCACTGTGACCTGGGAGTGAGTGCCAGTTCAAATGAATACAGGGTATCCATGCAGATCTAAGTTTTTGAAAAATAACCTTTATTTTCAGCATTCAAGACTTCCAGGTTATGATTGGGCCAGAGGAATCCATTGCAAAGATGCCCATCATTCTATCAGTAATGCTGGAAATCAATGGTGAGCCCTCAGCACTCTTAAAAACACTCTGCACTCTCCCTAAAACACTTCTATCTCTACTCCTTTCTTACCTCATTGTTCCTTTCTTTTATTTTACTTTCATCATAGAACTTGAAATTACAACACACTAAAAGCAGGCTTCACTCCAAAAATCAAGCTTTAATCTTTTCAAATATAAGCATAGTTTATCTGAAATTATTTTTATTATACTAAATTAATACATGCTAATGTTGGCTTGGGCTGGGATTTAGCTCAGTGGGTAGAGCGCTACACTGCAGTCTCTGAGGCCCGGAGTTCAATTCCCAGCACCGCAAAAATGGGAGAAGGACCTGGCAATCCACTCCCAATGCAATCCCAAAACAGTCAGCCATTGAAAACCCTATGAGGGTCGCTATGAGTCGGATACCGACTCGACGGCACCTAACAACAACAACAATGTTGGCTTGCGTGAAGCAAAACAATACTTTTAATTTTTCATAGTAAAACACTGTGAATGCTCATACACTTTTACAAAATGTTAAAAATGGTAAAGTCTATGAGGACTGAACAAAAGCAGGTAAATTACAGTGTTTCACAGTGTCACCTAGGTTCCTGTTATAAATTAATGTCTAAAGACATAGAAGTGACTTAACTCCTTAGATTGAGACAAATTATATTTATTTTAAGGTAAGCAGTAAAGTAGCTAAGGCAAAAAAATTAACATGTCCAAAAGTAAGTCAAACTACTAGTCCAATCACTGTGTTTATTCTTTACTCCTAATAATCTTAACAAAACATTCACATACTACCACACACAATTTAATTTCTCATTTAATGTATTGCTTTCTATCTGGAATAGCACAACATATTTTGGAACTGCCAGTTTTTACTGGTAATGGAACTAAGCACAAAAGTAGGGGGGTTTAGTGAAATTGAACATTTTACTTAAATAAAAAGTGCTTTCTTTGACCCATCCTTTCTGTAATGTCTAGAACAGAAATGCATGCCTTCTAATGATATCTACATTATGTCTTTTGAGGTGGACACAATGAACATCTTGGTTTATTTGTAATAGTAATAGTTATTTAACTTTAACCAAGAATTGAGATATTTTCAGAAATTGTTCAAGCATTTAATGTTTATACTTTCCAATTGCCTGCAGCCATAGCCCTGTGGCATCTGATCCCCTCAGATCTTGGAAGCTAAGCAGGGTGGGGCCTGGTTAGTACTTGGTTGGGAGACTGCCGGGGAACAACAATTGCCGTAGGCTTGGGAGAAGGACCTGGCAAGCCACTTCCCCAAATCAATCTGCCATTGAAAACCCTATGAACAGAGAAACACTGACAATAGTGTTTCACCTGTTGTATGCAGGGTTGCTATGAGTTGGACACCGGATCCATGACACCTAACAACAACTTTTCAATTTGGAAAATTATCATCTGGAAAATGTGTTCATGTGTCTTAGCATGACTCAGTTGAGTAAAGTAAAACAAAATGAATTTCTTTATAAATATATTTTCCCCAGAACTAATTCATGTTGGAGTATTTCAGGCCATGATGAAATCTGGCTCCAAATTCTGGAAATGAAATAGACTACATTGTTTTCCATTTTTTTTGAGAAGGGATGAATGATAAATTTTGTGGAAACAATGTACTATTGTTTGACTATAAAATTAATATAAAACTGCTTAAAGAAATCATTAGAAACCCGCATACCTAGAGCCGTCAGTGTTTTAGAGAGGCTTACCACATCTGGTCAAGCAGAAGCCATCTGGTCAGAGAAAGCAAGCACAGGACCTGTGTGGAAATCCTGAGTGGGCTTCCAGGATTCTTTCTGAAGAGTGCTTCTTCTTGTACCGTGTTTTTTTAGCTTTAAACACTTCTTCATGGTATATTAAATTGAAATATAACTAATAAACTAACGTATGTCTTCTTTATCATGTCTGTTAGACTTTTTATTTTCTAAAATCATAGAACAATATTTTTATGATAATGCGTTTTTACAAGGATGAAAGAACACAATTAAATAGATTTGATGTGTTCATTCTAAGGCCCTCAAACTGAACTAACTATAATATCAGTTGACTCATATCAATGCATATACCAACTTGGCTCCAGTTTTTGCATATTATTTTCTTTACCTTATTTTTAAAGGTGATACGAATAATGTGTTTGACTATTTTTATCTTATTTATCAGGCTTTTGTATGTGACTTGGGAGACATCTTGATTTGCTTTTCACCTGTAATTTTATCATCTGAGAGAATTTCAACTAAATGCATAGTATTTAAATAGAGGCCAACAATAATTTGTCTCATATTTTTTGTTGTTGAAGTAATGAAAATTTGTTATATTTCAATTTTATACAACTACAACTTCCAGAACCACTGGGACATTCACAGTGTTTAAAGGATTTATACTGAATTATTTTTAGGTAACCAGTTGTCTAAAAGATGAGTCATTTGTTTTGTTTTGTCACTGATTTTATTTTATGATGATTTATATTTGCTTTAAAATTTTTTTTCTTCACATTTGTTGATTTATCTACATTTTATTATGCTAACTTGTAAATGGCTTCAGCCCTTCCAGTACTTTTATTTAATTACAAAGCAATATACATGTTATTTTCAATGCACACTTTAATATTGATGCATAACACTCACAACTTTAACTTTGGTAATTAAAACTGTGGGTCTTGAATGAGTACTGGCAGGTGATGCCAAAATCTTCCGTGCTTCTTTAGAGACAATTTTTTAAAGGTCACTAATTCATATTGATGTGTATTAATTTAGTACAAATTACTGTGTTCTCATCCTTTCCTGTTACAATCTTTCTTCATTTTCCCTTTTTTGAAATACCAGTACTCTCCCATTTTTTATTTATTAGAAAATTTTATTTCAATCTATACCTATATCTAGGGGCTAGGATTTAGCTCAGTTGGTAGAGTGCCACTCTGCAGTCTCTGAGGTCCCAGGTTCAATTCCCAGCACCTCAAAAGTGGGAGAAGGATGTGGCAGTCCCCACCCTAGGCAATCCCAAAAACAGTCAGCCAGAAACAATCATAGGGATGAGGGTTGCTATAAGTCAGACACGACTTGAGGGTACCTAACAGCAACAATATATCTATATCTATAACAGGATCTCTATATCTCTCTCTAATCTATCATCTATCTATCTATCTATCTATCTATCTATCTATCTATCTATGTATCATCTATCTATCTATCTATCTATCTATCTATGTATCATCTATCTATCTATCTATCTATCTATCTATCTATCTATCTATCTATCTATCTGTCTATCATCTAGGGAGAGTGTAGGTGTGTGCACCTGAATAGTATGTTGTTTAATCAAAGAGACTTATGCCAAATTTGTTGGATGCCATCTAGTCATCTCTGACTCATAGCGACCCTCATAGGGTTTTCCATGGCTAATTGTTTCAGGATTGCCTAGGGAGTGGATTGCCATGTCGTTCTCCCAAATGCCAAACTAGGTTTTAGAAATATTTTCTTATTTGGTATATAGATATCTGATCAAAACTAACTCATGAATGGATGCTAAAATAAATTTGATAAAGATTATATGACATTTTTAGTTAAATAATGAATGATTATAGCATACTTGGATATTTTCATATTGTTAATTATAACTAGACCATACTGAGAACTGATAGCTCATAGAAAATACTACACCATCATCATCATCATCATCATCATCATCATCATCATCGTAGATTACAACATATTGGACTTATCTAATAGTTTGAAATTATATATATTTCAATTAGAAAATCAGCACATTTTCAGTGCATGATTAGAATAGTAGTCAAAAATATTGAAATTCTAACACACACACAAATATCTACTTTTAAATGACCTGACCAATTTATTTTTTGCAAATTGTTTTTCATAATGACCACTTCATTTAAAAATAGCAATGTATAATTTTCTTAGTTGGGTTTAGACCTCTCCTTAGGAAATAGTTTGAAATATTTCCATTAATTTAAGCTTTCCATTTGCTTCATCACTTTTCAATTCCATGTCGGCAATAACCTTGTCTCCATGAAAGAATGAAAAAGCTATTTAAAAATATGCTTATGTCCTAGAATTGGTGTGAATGTGTAAACCTCTTTTGCTGATTGGTAGCAGGTTTTGTATCAGTGAAAGGAAACATCATTTTCAGGCTTAATACCATAATTGATAACAACATGTATTTTGATTTAAGTGAAAATATCAGAAGTGATTCTTGAGTACATAAAATATATGGGTATCCTGTTGTGAAAAGAGAAGACTATTTTTCAAAGCATCAAAAATGTAAAGTTAAAGCATTACTAAAATGTAGAAAAGTTGTCATCAAAAGTATCTTGTAGCATTATTTTTATTGTGCTTCTGTCTGTTAAATTACATATATTTCATTAAATAAGTGCTAATCATAAGATGATGTAAAATTACAGTAGAGAATAAAGCACAAAAAGTATTTTAAAACAAAAGCACATTGTAATGTTGAAAATATGGTCTTTCCATTTGAAAGGAAAACATATATCTTATGTAGATTCAAACATCATGTCACTAATATTTTTCATTTTGAGCAGTTACATTTGGATTATATATAGTCAATTCAGAGCCTGAAAGACTGATTAAAGGAAAGTTTTGTTTATCACATGGCTGTACCAACTTATACAATATGCCAATTATTTGGCAATAAAGTTATTTTGGGCTGGGGTTTAGCTCAGTGCATAAAGTGCTGCTCTGTACTCTCTGAGAACCTGGGTTTGATCCCCAACACCACAAACCTGGAAGAAGGATGTGGCAATCCACTCCCGAAGCAATCCTGAAACAATCAGGATTGAAAATCCTAATATGGTTGCTATGAGACAGACCTGACTCCACAGCACCTAATAACAGCAGCAAGGTTATTTTCTCTGCTCCAATGTCAATATCTGAAAGAATTAATTGGAAGGTAAAATGTAGTTAGTATTATTTCTATTTTTACATAACTATTTTTAAATCATGCTTGACAAATGCTACTTGGGTGCATATTTTGTAGGTAGATGGCTTCTTCCTCTATAGCAGGATTTTTGAAATTATTACAACAATTCCATTTTAATAACTTGAATACTGTTTTAATATAGACCACATTCAAGCCTAAAAAACCTAAATTGACTGGAAGTAGTGGAGGTAATTCTTGGCAGAGAGGGTACTAGTTCACAAACCTTATTTTCCTTTAGAATATACTGTAAGCACTTATTCTAAAAAAAATAGCTAGAATAAAAATCATGAATAGACTTAAAAAACAATATAAGAACCACTGGTATTATTTTGGGACAGAGAAATGAAGTAAATATTTTAAATCTTGATTATGGTGGTGATTAATGATTAGAAACTGGTCAAAAATGATTGAATTTGACATTTAAATTTGAGGAAATTTAAGTAAATTACTTCTCACTGAAGATGATTGTTTGAAAATTACAAATTAGCATGTCAGATGTACTTTCCAAAATTTTTGACCTGAAAGATGGTACATAAACATAGTATGCTTAGTTAAGAATTAAAGTTACATTTGGAAAAGCCAAAGTATAAAACCAAGAGAATGGATTTTTATAATGTTATTTTACTGAGTTCTGTTGTGAAAGGTGATGCTATTATATTTTATAAACATTATTTTAATCATGAAAACCCTGAAAAGTGAACATAATTTCCTATTTGAATTGAAGAATTTGAAGCTTAGAGAGCAAGTTACTTAACAAAAGTTATGGAGCAATTAAGTGCTGAAGATTAAAAAAATCAGTCATTAAATGTCAAAAATTTTTTTATATGTTGGTATCATAGTACTGATGATGTTTCTGGTTGCAAGATCTGTCCACCTGGGAAAAATGAGAAATATGCAAACAAAATATAATAATAATTCTTTCCAGGAACAAAACTATGTTTAGTTAAACATATAAAATTCTCAACTTGGCAACAATCAATTTAAACAATTGTTTTGATGCTGTGCCTAGTTAATTAATATTCAGTGATGAAGAGGATGCATATACAATTGTAAAGTATCTTTTACCAATAGCATATTACTTACAATGGGAAAAATAGTAATTTTACAGCAGTGGGACTTAGAAGACACTACTTTAACCAAGTGATCAAATTAAGCAAAAACATTCTTGGGGCAACCAACAAAACTACATGTCTCCTGATAGGATTCTGACAAGGATAGAACACTTCTCTTGTACTCCTGCCAAAATGCAGACCCTGAATCTAAACAAGAGAAAATACTCATGGCAGATTAAGGGGGACTGAATAAAATGATTAGCTGATGTTTTTCAAAAATAGTAAGGTCATTAATTTAAAAAAGTATAAAGAAATTGTTCCATATAAAACATGCTAAATAAGTATGCCAGATACATTTAATGCATAATTCTAGGTAGGGTTTTTAGGTTGAGGAAAATGATATAATTATGTAAGCATCTTTTAAATAATTGATATATTGTTAAATAAATATAGGTTTTTTACCTAATCAAATGATATTTTTTAATGTGGTACTGGGGGTTGAACCCAGGGCCTCGCACCTGCATGCTTTGCAAATGCTAGACCACTGAGCTGCGCCCCTAGCCCATTTTTTTTTTTACTTTTTGAGACAGGGTTTCGCTAAATTATGCAGACTGCCTCTGGTCTTGAGCTTGTGATCCTCCCACCTCCGCCTCCTGAGCCGCTGGGATTACAGGCGTGCACCACTGTGCCTGGCACTATGATAAATATTTTTTCTTCCAGAGCCAATAGGGGACACACACACACACACACACACACACACACACACACACACACACACACACAAAGGCAGAGAGAGAGAGAGAGAGAGAGAGAGAGAGAGAGAGAGAGAGAGCGAGAGATATTACTAAGGTAATGCAATTTATGAGGACTACACTGTACTATGTGGTCTGGACCTTATTTTTCTCTAGCGACTTTATTGAAAGCATGTCTTTCATCTAAATAATCTTTCTAAAATGCATCAACAATCATTTGCAGGAGAAAGTAGGATTTCACACCACCTGAACACAAATAAAGACTGAATTGGCTTAAGAAACTATGGAAACCAAGGGGTCCCACAGTCTGCTGTTTGCAAGCTGGAGAGTGAGGGAAGCTAGTACTGTAATTCAGTCTGAGTCTCAAGCTCCAAGAGCCACGAACTTGATGGTGTAACTCCCAGCTAAATCATGAAGACTCCAGAACAAGAGGGCTGCTGGTGTATGCCACAGAGACTGAAGGCTTGAGAATGCTAAACCCCAGTGTCTAGGGGCAGAAGACCAAAGTTGCAACTAAAAGAAGAGGGAGAAAATTCTCTTTTCATTAACCTTTTTGTTCTGTTTGTTGTTGTTAGGTGATATTCATTTGGGACTGAGTCCTAATGACTATACGTACAACAGAAGGAAACACTCCCTGATGCTGTGCCATGCCTAGGACTATTGTCAATGCTCCTCTGCTCTTCACAGGGTTTTCAATGGCTGATTTTTTGGGGGACTGTTTGCGGAGTGGGTTTCCAGATTCTTCTCCCATTTTTGCAGTACTGGGGATCATTGAACCCAGGACTCAGAGAGTACAAAGCAGCACTCTACCAACTGAGCTAAATTCTGAGTCCTTAATAAATTGGATTTTCTTTACTAATTTTACAATTCAAATGCTTATTTCTTCTTGAGATGCTTTACCAGTGTCTGGAAATCCCTTATCATGGTCAAATTGGCACATAAAATTGCCCATCACAGAACTATTTACTCTCGAGTAAAGTTGAAGAAAAAGATTAGACTAAGAGCTGAGGAGTGGAATCAAGTTTGGTGAATAGAATTAGAACAAAGTTCAGAAAGGAAACTTGACCACAGTGATGAAATGTGAGTAAACATATCTCAGGGGATGTGACACAGATCAATGCACTCCAATAGTCAGAATCTCAAATTTCTTGTTCAAGACAGATTTTGAAAGGCTCCACACTTCAGAGAAAAGCATCAAATATCCAGAAGTTCCCAAGGTTCACTTACGTTGAGCAGCACTCCACAAAACCTTTGTTCAGAAATTTATTGTTTATTTTAATTTCTTAGTATTAATATTTACTACCTGCATTGGCAGTTCTGTTATTATCTAAATGCATTATGACTCTTTTACTTTCTTCATTTTGTTTGCTTTTTAACCAATATAAAATATAGGCTATCTGTAGTGTGTTCAGTTGGAAGTACAAGAGCAGGATGTATTTTATAGACTATAGACTCTAGGAGATGAAAGCTGCAGAGACACAAAATAGACATCCTAGCTACTGCATAAATCTGTCTAAAGGAATTTCTTTTAAATTATGAATGTTGGTGTCAGTCAGTTGGTTCTGTTGAGGTAAACTCTTCTCTCCTGTGTAATGTCATTGATGACAGGCTACTCTTTAGAACAGAAAATGATTGGATTTTATACTGTACTTTGGGTTTGCTTTTCTTCCCTTGGACATTTATAGGTGTGTTATTTACAGCATAATTTCATCTATTAGTTATTTATGTGACTCTTCACATTTCCATCAAACATAAGTAATACTATGAGAGTATCTATATTACATCATGTTACACATTATCTGGTACATGAGAGTGTTCAATCTTTTTTGGCAAAGCACAGATGTTTTGTCCTGAATTGATTTTAATAGCAAAAAGCCTTATAAATTATTAGATATTTTTATAATAAGCTTTCACAATACTAAATTCCTCTCACTGGTTTATTTACATATGTGCAGTTTAATTATATTAATAGTTGCATGACTCTAGTTTAGAGACTATGAATTGATGTACTACTTAATAAACATGAATTTTGAAACATGAAATTTTTATCTCTGCTTTTGAGAGATGTATATTTGCAGAAGTGTGAGTTATTGAGTATACTTTTCAGAATATTTATCAAAAGGAACTGGAACATAGTAACATAATAACTATAAATTGATAATAGGGTAAAAGAGAGAATAAAACCTAACAACAGGTATATTCAACGATGAGTTAGGGATGAAATGGGAAATACTACCAGTGAATTCCTTTATACAATGGTTCTACGCTTTACCAGTTGACTATTTGAAACTCTGGAGAAGACTCAAGCCTGACCATATCTCATGCTCTTCTGTTCACCTTCTGATGTTAAGAATGAGGGATATATATCCCACCAATTCCTCAGAGATATTTTTCTGAAGGTTTATGACAACTCATTAAGGAGTGTTTTTTTTTTTTCAGGATATTGTGTTTAGTAAAATTTTTCTGTGAAAATTGGCAATATAGTTAATACAATTTCAGGGAGGAAGTGGAGAAAAATATAGCAATGGAAATTAGAAAAAGTATCAGAGAGAAGAGAGAAAAATGGACAAATGGTAAAGTAGTTTTAACCATTAAGAATTAATAATTGCTTAAGAAGGGAATTTATTGACCTTCAGAGATAAACCATGTGAAAAGAAAATAATAATTTTATTAGCAAAAGAAAATAAATCTCCCTTGATCCCCTGTCCTCCTGCAGCTACTTTTCAGTGTCTCTTTTCTCCTTTACAGAACTGCTTTTCAAGAGCACTGTACCATGTTGTGTTGTAGGTTTACAAGTTTTTCACTGTTGAAAGTTATTTGTACACTACATTAAAACATCAAAAAAGCACTCTTTATTTTCTACAAATAATTCTTTCCTTCCCTTTCCTTCTTTCTGATTTCATGTTGCTGAGGATAGATTGGACAAACAGAAGAAGAATGCAATCTGGATTGATTTATTCTGCAGCCTTCTTTGGAAACCATTAAATGTTTCACATTCTTCTCTCTTCCAGATTTTTAGCCAAAAAAGACCTTTCATGTTAACAATGCTCTGAGCTAGTTTTAAACTAGAAGATTGGGGATGCTCTAGTGCTGGGCGGATTGGAGCAACTCATAAATCAATTAGCAAATTTCCCAGTCCTCAAGAAATGTTTTCAGGATCCGCTAAGATCTCCCATTAACCCATGTAGGATATTACGCAGCTGAGTCAACCTCATCCTGAAGGTACTACAGATGAACCAATACTTGGTCTAATCCTTTTCTCCCTTAAATTCCCCTCCACTTTTTGTAGATTGGGAATTTCAGTATAACCGTGGAAGTAGAGAAGATGGTGAGAAAAAATCAGTCATTCCTAGAAATAGCATTAACTATGCTCTGTACTCGGTTGTTACAGCAAAATTCCGGTGGAGATACACCAGAATTGTAATCAATTTTTCTTCTAGCACTCTAAAATCATATAATGCCTCTGGCTATACTTATTTAAAGAAAACCATTATAAATCTATTAGAAACATGTAAAAAAAGTGTGAAGTAAAGTGTGCTTATATTGTATAAGTTCCCATCATTAAGGTGTAATATTAAACTATTTAAAAATATTATAGCTTGCAACAAAAAGTATTGGCAAGTTTGCAGAGAAAAAAAGAACACTTTTGCACTGCTGATAGGACTGTAAATTAGCTCAATCATTATGGAAAACAGTATGGTGATACTTCAGAAAACTATAGGTAGAACCATCATCTTATCCAGCTATACCACTTCTAAGACTATACCCAAAGGAAGATAAATCATCATTCCACAGACACACCTGCACTTCCATATTTAGTGCTGTACACTTCACAATTGCAAGGTATGGGATCAACCCAGATGTCCATCAAGGGATGATTGGATTAAAATTACATATATATATATATATATATATATATATATATATATATATATATATGTATGTATATCATAATGGGATATATATATGAATATTATTCAGCAATAAAGAAGAAAGAAATATTTTTAAGCAAAATAACCCAGACTCAAGAAGAGAAATATTGCGTGTTCTCTTTCATATATGGGAGCTGGATCTACTTTGTTGATGTTAGATGCTGTTGAGTTGGGTCCTACTCATAGTGACAACAGAACTGTACCGTACCAGGCACTATTTTCAGTGCTTCTCTGCTATTCA
This sequence comes from Pedetes capensis, assembly GCA_007922755.1. NCBI lineage: Eukaryota > Metazoa > Chordata > Mammalia > Rodentia > Pedetidae > Pedetes > Pedetes capensis. The sequence continues at coordinate 18,785 of VMDO01004382.1, forward strand.
TAAGGTTTTCAATGGCTGATTGGTATTTGGAGTGGGTTGCCAAGTCCTTCTCTCAAGCCTACAAGCACCTGGTGTTCCCAGATGGTCTCCTATCCAAGTACTAACCAGGTCTCACCCGCTTAGCTTTTAAGATCTGGTGGACTCAGATGACACACAGGTATGGCTGCAGATGTATAAGACGTAGTCTTTCCAAATCAGAATTCATTCATTCTTATATTCAATAGGAAATTGCTATGAGATGACCAAAATATGACTTTAAACAGTAACATAAGAATTAAATTCAAGAGAAAGGACAATATTAACTATAGATATGGATGGAAAAGATTATATTCTTTAAATTTATACTTTGTGAATAATTTAGAATATTTGATCATATAATAAGCTACATTTTTATATCCCTTTATTAATGTGATTCACCAAAACACTTTTCTTTGAGTGCAAATCCTACTAAAGTCCAGGTTTTCAAAGGCAGCTATAACAAGTATCTTTAAATTTTTCCAGAATAATTAAATTAATTAATTCATTTATGCCAGGTGCTGTGGTGTATACCTGTAATCCCAGTGAATTTTAGTAAATGTGGCAAAGAAAGACACTTAAATAATGTTGACCTGTTGAATGACTGTTGCTGCAGTTGTTGAATGTGGAAACATTTGGCCAACAGGTGAAGAATCCAGGATCTGCTAGAGGAGGAGAAGACAAGAAAAAACAAAGCGCCTGGGCCTACAGTTTACTCACTGTCAGGCACATAAGTGAGGGCATCATAAGTCACCCTGCCCATGAGAGGGCTCAACAGAGCCCACCTGAGATGATCTAGATGAAAAGAGCACTATGTTTAGGGATAATTTGTTATAAAATAATAGCTAATAGATACAGGAGTATTATTTTCTTATTAATCTCTTTACTATACAAAACCAAAAAGACACTAACTGCCATATACTTACAAATTATCATTTGTCTCCGCCTGATTAAATCAATAAACTGGATAAAATATGTTTTCTACACTTGTAACTGGAAGCTGAGACATCTAACAGCTTTAGGAATAAGGATGAAAAGATGAAAAACTCCAAATTGCATGTTGCCTTATTTCAGAAAAAAAAATACAGCAAATGTTTTTGAAGAAAATGGCCCATTTGAAATTATTTTTTAGAAAGACTTGTTTAGGATGATTTTGAGAGAGAGGGAGAAACAATGTGGGAAAGAAAGCAGGTACGAAGACCAGTTGGAAGACCCTGACCCTAATATAAGAAAGTGATAAGGGACTAAATTATGGTGAGCAGGGCTGGGGCTTAGCTCAGTTGGTAGAGTGCTACTCTGCATTTTCTGAGGCCCTGGGTTCGATCCCCAGCATAGCAAAAATGGGAGCAGGACATGGCAACCCACTCCTGAAGCAATCCTGAAACAATCAGCTATTGAAAACCTTGTAACATTCGCTATGAGTCGGACATGCCTCAAGGGCTCCTAACAACAACAGCAACCACAAATTATGGTATAACCATGAAAATTAAAAATATAAGACCATTTAGAAAAGATTGTGTGAACCATAAACTTACCAAAAAATTGCTGCAAAAATCTGGTGTCACAATGGGTAAGCTAAATGAGGCACTTTTTTCTGACTTAATAATATCAAAGCTTAAACAAATGATCCTTGCCCACAAATGAAAAATTTTACTACATATTTAATAATATAACTTTTTATTGTATACTTGTACTAAATTTCATTATTCTGCCTTCTACATTTCTGCCACTTCCCTCTCTTTGGACACATTTTGTTTGTTGTATAGACTTCTATCACCTTGGTATCAGTAAATTGGGGTGGAAATGTATCATCCTGGTGAAGAGAGCTACTGTGAAGAGATCCAATATGACTATTGGGAAAATTCCATTTGTATGGACTCCTTGTTTATGCTTCAGATACAGCGCCTGTAATTTGGTCACCTTGGAAATGTTACTTAAACTCTTTGTAGCTCAATTTTCTCATCTATACACAGAATAATACTGAAATGAGTTTTTCTACTTTAGAGTAACTATTAAATAAGTTCATACATTGAGGTGTTATATTTAAAATGCTTAAGATAGTAATCATTGGCCGGGTGTGGTGGCGCACGCCTGTAATCCCAGCAGCTTGGGAGGCGGAGGCGGGAGGATCACAAGTTCGAGACCAGAGGCAGTCTGCGTAATTTAGTGAGACCCTGTCTCAAAAACTAAAAAAAAATGGGCTGAGGTGCAGCTCAGTGGTCCAGCACTTGCAGAGCATGCAGGCGCGAGGCCCTGGGTTCAACCCCCAGTACCGAAAAAAAAAAAAAAAAAAAAAAGATAGTAATCATTCAGTAAATGTCATTGATTACCTGTCCTCATTACTATAATTCATAGAAAGGGCAGGTAAAGTTGATAAAACTTTCATAAGTGCCTTGCAAAAGAATTTGCGTAGTACTATAAAGGTTATTAAATATTTTTCATCATTTTATTATACAAGTATCAGAAAAAACACTTAAAAACTAAAATTCCCTTAAAATCCTATCATTATAACTTCATTTTTTCTGAATCCCTTTAAAAATATTTTCTATGCCCATTCAATTGCATAGTTAGCTGAATTTCAACTTACCATTCACTCAAAACAAAGTTCTTTATGTCTATTAGATTTTTATGCTTGTTTTGTTTTTGTTTTTTGCGGTACTGGGGGTTGAACCCAGGGCTTCGAGCTTGCATGCTCTGCAAGTGCTGGTCCACTGAGCTGCGCCCCCAGCCCATTTTTTCTACTTTTTTGAGACAGGGTCTCGCTAAATTATGCAGACTGCCTCTGGTCTCAAACTTGCAATCCTCCTGCCTCTGCCTCCCAAGCCGCTGGGATTGCAGGCGTGTGCCACTGCGCCCAGCAAATTTTTATGCTTGTAATTTAAATGATTGATTGGAATTTTTCCTTTAGACTAGTAATTTACTTAACTCTATTTCTTATTTAGCTTTTTTCCCATTTTTTCAATGTGTAAATGAAATTTATGCTTGAGTTTTTTCTACTAAATAATTTTGTTAGTATATTCAGATAAGTAATTTTTGACAAATGTTAGGAAAATCTGGTCTTTCAAAAAAGAAATAATAATTTATAAGACAATTAGCAAAATATTTGGTTTATACACTCTATAATAATTTTAACAGATTTTTACTAACTATAAGACTCCAAGCTGAGGTTTGGCTTAGTTGATAGAGTGCTGCTCTGTGCTCTCTGAGGCCCTGGGTTCCATCACCTACATTGTAAAATCAGAAGGATGTGGCAGTTCACTTCCAAAACAATCAGCCACTGAAAACTCTATGAATAGCAGAAAAGCACTGACATAGTGCCTGGCATAGGATAGTGTCCACAGTGTTTCATCTGTTGTACAAAATATTGCTGTGAGTCAGACCTGAACAGAGACCACCTAACAACAACAACATGGGACTCTAAAGAAAATGAATCAATTTAAATATTTTAATTTAATATACTATACTAGTATAAACATACATGTTATTATTTTATGGTTGTAGTTTAGAGAAGGAAGTTCTTTGTCTATTGTCATGCAGCAAGAATTTAAATTAGGTTCCTGGGCTTTTTCACTTTTTTAAAAAAAATTGTTTTGGCATATTATGGGTTTGAAACCAGGGCCTTGAGCATACTTTGCAAATGCTTTACTACTGAACTGTACCCTTGGTCCCTTTTTTTCATTTTTTAACTTGAGACAGTGTCTAAATTATGTAGGGTGCTTCAGGCCTAGAACTTGCGATCCTCTTGCCTCAGCCTCCTGAGTTGCTGGGATTACAGGCTGGGCCACCTCTCCCAGCTTTTATTATTTAGTGTGAGAATAAGAATTGTCACTTCCAAAATGATCACAAAAGGAAGAGGCACAACTTTGGAAGAACAACCTGTGTTTGATATAGCTGATTATAATAGAAACGCATGCCAAACATATCATTTTATCATAATTTATTTCATCAAAGAAGAAATATTACTTCTTGTTGTTAGGTGCCACCGAGTAAGGTCCAACTCATAGTGACCCTAGGTACAATGTGGAGTTTTCAATGGATGATTGTTTTGGGATTGCTTCGGGAATGTATCACCACTGTCTTCTCTCATTTTTGCGGTATTGGAGAATCAAACCCAGGGCCTTGGAGAGAGCAGACCAGTACTGTACCAACTGATCTAAACCCCAGCTTTACATGTTTCTTAGGATACTGAAAAATGAATGTCACTAATATGAGCAATCTTAATTAAAAAGTGCATAGTCAAACTTGGTTAAATATAGTTCTGCACTGCTTAAGAACAGTGGGTATATATGATGGTGGTCCCATCCTGTTATATCACCTAATGATGTCATAACTATCCTAGTTTGTGTGAGCATACTCTATGGTATTCACACAATGATGGAATTGCCTAATGACATTATTTCCCAGAAAGTATCCTTTTGTTGAACAATACATGACTATCACCTGTGAAAGAGGGCTAATCAATCAGATACTTATAATAGAGACACCTCTCTTTTTATGTAATGGACAATACCAGTGCTCACTAATACCTAATTTCCTCTCTTTCTGAATCTATATAGAAGAATGCATTTTTTCAATTCTTTACATCAGCTTGGGTCATTGTGACTGTGTGAGGCAGGACTACTGGAGAGAAGGGTAAATGCAAAATAAATGTTTGCTCAAGTTTCTCTTTATGATTTGGAGAGGATTCTTGTAACCTAAACTGATTAATATTTTACAGATTATACTCACTAAACAATACAGTACTTCATAGTAGTTCACTTCTTTGCCAATTTAACTAAGCCTTTTCCCATATCCCAAATTTCACACAATTTTTACGTGTTAGTAATTTAATTTTATATTGTATAAATTTATAACATGCAATAATATTTTACTCTCATTTTATTTATTTTTTCTGTACTAGGTGGGCTGAGAACAGGGCATCATATATACTTTTGCAAGACCTCTACCACCAAGCTGCACCCATAGCCTCCTTTTTATTTTTTTACCTTGTGATAGAGTCTTGCTAAGTTATGCAGCGTGTCTATGGCCTTGAAACTGGGATCTTCCTCCCTCTGCCTTTTGAGTAGCTGGGATTATGTGTGAGCTATCATGCCCACCTTTACTCTCACTTTTCTGATGCTTTTTCAATAAACGGTCTTCTTTCAGGTCTTAGTTTCCTAACATTTTTATGTTTGAAAATGTCAAATATGCTACAAATTTTTACAGATAGTTATGGAAAAATTCATACAAGTGTTTAAATAATAGGATAACATTGCTATGCTTTCATTTCAGGTTGGTGGAATTAAGGATGTCTCCACTCCACACACTCTGATTCATACATTTCACTAATATTTGTAGTGACTTTATAATAAAAAGAGATTATTGCCATCTATAAGACATGATGATGAAATATTTTATTAGTTTATCTATAAAGTGATTCCATTTTAATAAAAAAGCTTTCCGTATGCTTAAATAATGGGTTAAAACTATAAAACATTCTGAAGTCTCTACAATGAAGTTGTTGGAATATAGATTATAAAATCATTTCAAAGCAGGGTATATTCCAATAACTTCATAAAGTTGCAAGTCAATTACCTGCAAAACTAAGGATAATTATCTTTGGCAATTTAGGAATATAAATTTCAGGAAATATGCAATTGTTTTCAATTTCATCTCATAACCATATAGAGTCAATTATACTGTTTTCCATTACAGAAGACTAATTAGCCTCACAAAAACTGGTATGTTTGCAGTGCAAGGTATCATAATTAGGATTTCAACTTCTAATTTCTATGTGTCTTTCCTTTGACTTGCTGCTTTTTGATGGATTATTTTATATACCGCTTTTGAAAAAATACTTCTTAAAGAATTATTTTAATCTTTTTTTGAACTTGTGTCCAGTGGGGGAGAAAACAAATACAGTGCTTCATAAAGCATTAAAAAAAAAAAAGAAAGAAAAAAATGTATTTCTAGGATCTAGAACTTTTAAAATCCTTTTCATTCTACATATTGGCAGTAATGTCTGGTGACTTTCATCCCAGAAAATTTCCTACTAAACTACAATTTCATCTATTTTAAACAAAGATGACCAAATAACAGAATATATAAGTGACAATAAATAAAGCATATAGTAGAGCAAAAATGTGCTAAGAGAAGGTAATAAATTGATTATGCATCATTAGTTATTAAGGTTACCCCCAAAACTGCTGCATTGCTTATTTGGATATTGTTAATGTGTGTAGTGTATGTCTAACATTTATCTAATGGGATATTAAAGCATAAAGACACTTTTTTCAATATACACAATAGTTTTAAATCTAGTTCAGTAGAAGACAAAAACATAAGAAAACAGATAATACATATAAGGACTATCTGATAAGGCCCTAATAAAGTTAAAACAAATTGTCAGTAGAAGAAGAAATAATTGTTTTATCAATTGGATCAGTTCATTTATGCCTCTTTCCTATAGTTGAGGATAACATCAACCATTTCATAAATAATTTCAATCATAAATTTAGAGTCAGCTCAACAACATAAATAGCCTCTCTCCTGAGTCAGATCTCGGAAGCTAAGCAGGGTCGAGCCTGGTTAGTACCTGGATGGGAGACCGCCTGGGAACACCAGAAGCTGTAGGCTTGGGAGAAGGACCTGGCAACCCCCTCCCAAAAATCAATCTGCCATTGAAAACCCTATGTACAGCAGAGAAGCACTGACAATAGTGTTTCCCCTGTTGTACAGAGGGTCGCTATGAGTCGGATACCGACTCCACGGCACCTAACAACAACAACAACAACAATATAATTACACATGACAAATGGATAGTATTTGAATAAAAATAGGTTCACCTTTTCTGGCACAGCATAAATCTGAAAATACTCCATTTTATCCTATATTCAAGTCTCTGATAGTGCTCTTTTCTGAGTAAATAACCAGTTCCACTAATTAAAGCACTTAGTTGGTGGAGCGCTGCGCTGCAGTCTCTGAGGTCCCAAGTTCAATTCCCAGCACCGCAAAAATGGCAGAAGGACCTGACAATCCTCTCCCAAGGCAATCCCGAAACAGCCATTGAAAACCCTTTGAGGGTCGCTATGAGTCAGATACCGACTTGACGGCACCTAACAACACAACAACAATGTAAAACTTGGTATAATAAGTGTCATTTGAATTTGCTTAACTTTTTTCTAATTAAACTAGACAGTGTTTTATTTTTATATTATTTGAACCCAATCCACTTAGAGATGGAAGTACAGTTCACATGAAAATATCAAAATCTCACAAAATAAAAGTTAAATAAAAGTGAAAAAATGGGCTGGGGGAGCAGCTCAGTGGTCCAGCACTTGCAAAGCATGCCGGTGCGAGGCCCTGGGTTCAACCCTCCAGTACCACAAAAAAAAAAAAAAAAAAAAAAAAAAAAAAAAAAAAAAAAAAAAAAAAAAAAAAAAAAAAAAAAAAAAAAAGGAAAAGATAAAAAAAGATATCAGATTAAAAAGAGACAATAGTAAATCCTAAAACATTTATATTTTCTGATACACTGGAAAAATGTGGTTTTTAAATAGTAGCTTGCCAAGTCCACATTGTAGCAATGGTTACTTTACTGTTTAATTTAAAATTAAAAATCACAAAAAAAAATTTAAGAGGATTGTCTTATGCTTGTTTTTGAGGAAATAAATGAAGTTAACATAGTTAAACAGTTTCCAGAATTTGCTAATTTTGGAATCATGGACACTAAAAAGTTTTCACTTTATGCCAATATCATGACATTTTATTTGCTGTAGTTTTTTAATATATTTTAATATCAGAAAGTGTGATGTCTCCAGCCTTGTTCCTTTTCAGGATTCTTTTGGTCATTCATGATCTCTTGTGATTCCATATGTATAGTAGAATTGTTGTATCTGTTCAAGTAAAAAATGCCATAGGATTTTTAAAATAGGAAATAAGATATGTTACTTTATTTTTTTCATTAACATATAATATTTGCACAAATAATGAGTTTTATCATAACATCTTCACTCTTATATACAATGTACTTTGATTATATTCACCCCCACTTCACCTTTTCTCTTCCTCTCCTCTTTTCCACTGCTCCCTTCTTCTATCCAAATAAGCTCTTTTCTACTTCCATGCATTTTTTAAAATATCTAGATTCCATATATAAATGAAAACTTGCAATATTTATCTTTTGTGGGCTGGCTTATTTTGCTTAATATCATGACTTCCAGATTAATTCATTTTCC